>CAUYRT010033775.1:0-20665 GCA_963574885.1 Lepilemur ruficaudatus
TTATGATATCATTTATATGAAATTGCACCAAATGTCAAACTTCCAGGACAGAAAGTAGATCAGTGGTTCCCAGTGGTGGGGAAAGAGGCAAGAGGAGGAAAGAACTATTAACGAAGCCAACAAAGGGCTGATAACTAGTATTTATATAGAACTCAAGCAAATCAGCAAGAAAAAATTTTTAAAAAATTAAAAAGTGGGCAAAAAACATGAACAGAAACTTTTCAAAAGAAGATAGACTAATGGGCAAGAAATATATGAAAAAAAAATGCTCAACATCTCTAAACAGGGAAATGCAAATCAAAACCACAATGAGATATCACTTACCTCCAGTGAGAATGGCTTTTATCAAAAAATCCCAAAACAACAATATTGGTTTGGATGCAGAGACATAGGAACACACATACACTGTTGGTGAAACTGCAAACTAGTTCTACCTCTATGAAAAGTAATATGGAGATGCCTCAAAGAACTAAAAGTAGAACTACCATTTGATCCAGCAGTCCCACTATTGGGTATTTACCCAAAGGAAAAAAAGACATCCTATAAAAAAGACATCTGTACTGAAATGCTTATAGCAGGACAATCTACAATTGCAAAGATGTGGAAAAAACCCAAGTGCCCATCAATACATTAGTGGATTAATAAAATGTGGTATATATATACCGTGAAGTACTATTCAGCCATAAAAAAAATGGTGAACTAATATCTCTTATATTAACCTGGATGGAACTGGAGACCACTCTTCTAAGTGAAGCATCACAAGAATAGAAAAACTAACAACACCTGTAGTCACTATTAAATTGAAAATAATTGATCAAAACTTATATGCACACATGGAAATAATACTCATTGGAAATCAGGCAGGCAGAAGTGGGTGGAGGGGATGGGTAAATTCACACCTAAGGGGTACAATGCATGCTATCTGGGGGATGATCACTTATAACATTGACTTAAATGGTACAAAAGCAATTTATGTAGCCAAAATGTTTGTACCCCTGTGATATTCTGATATAAAAAATAATAAATAAAAATAATAGAAAGGAATTATATTGGCAGAAATGTCTCTGGACTTTCAAGTCTCTCTAATGATCCCTTATGTCTTTTTTCCTTTTGGGTCAACTTAAATTTTCTGCTTTTGTGTGGGTTGCTTCTATACAATGCATGGGGCAGAGGAAAGAAAAAGGAGATACATCATCACTGGAGAGAATCTGAGGTCAACTTTGTTTACAGAATCTAATATGACAGTGAAGGGCTTAATGATTAAATCATCATATATTAAGGAAAATAAATATTTTCTGTGTTATAAGTGCCTTTTTTTTCTATTCCCAATATATATCTATAGAGAAATGCATATTGATATACACTTAAGATGTTGGTCTTACTGAAAGACAGGGAACATAGTGCACTGAATATGGTAGGCTTTTATCAAACATTTGTTGATTAATTCTTCTGTTGAATGATAATGAAATATGGTTAAAAAGAAAAATAATAAGATGACTAAAAGCTCTTGTAGAAATCTGTCTAGCAAATAGATGCTCATATTATTTATTAATTGAAAAACACTAACATGATTTGTATGATTTTTAGATTACGGAATTTCTAAATTTTTTTCTAGTGACATTGTAGACACTGGTATTAATAACATGAGACGGCAATAGCAAGAAAGCAACAAGGTTGCATAGTACTTGGATGCTAGATTTCATTTTAGACTGAAATAGTGTTTTCTCATTTTTTTGTTGCTATTGTTTTTTTGTTTGTTTAACTTCCCCTATTATAAGGCTCTCAATATGAATAGGTATAGAGATTTTCTAAGTTGAAAACATGAAATATCTGTATTTTATAAAATATGTTGACTTTTTAAATTTGTGTTTACCACATGCATATTTGTCAGTAGTCAATGTTCCACAAGGATTCACATAATTATTTTCTAATAATTTGATAATCAATTGAACATGAAAGAGGTAGAAAATACTGAAATATCTCCAATGAGTAAGAGGAAATTACAACTAGTGGAAATATCTCTTTAAATCAATGCTAACTACAGATTTACCTTCTCTACTACTGGCACTGTAATTGGAAATATACACCAGATGCCCTTGAGGCTTTGTGTTATGGCATCAAAATCCATAACCATAAAAAATAAGAATGAATAATATTGTGAAATGATCCTTGAATGACATAACGTGATATATAATAATGCAATGCCCTAGAGGTAAAATAATTATGAAGATGATGTTAATGACAATAATGGTCGTAGGCAAGGAAAGGAAAGTGGGGAAGAAAACGTAGCAGTAGAGGAGAATGAGATGGGAGGAGAATGAAGCAAGGAGGAAGAATAGATAGGGAAGAGAAAAATGTAAGAAATGTGGAGAAAGGGGGTGTAGGGGAATAGGAACGCTAGAGGGCCATGAAAATTGGATTTGCTAACTCTTCTCTCTTCTTC
Source organism: Lepilemur ruficaudatus (assembly GCA_963574885.1). Classification (NCBI taxonomy): domain Eukaryota; kingdom Metazoa; phylum Chordata; class Mammalia; order Primates; family Lepilemuridae; genus Lepilemur; species Lepilemur ruficaudatus. The sequence continues at coordinate 2,444 of CAUYRT010033775.1, forward strand.
CCATATATAGGCAGTGTGTAACTGCACCCATGTCAATATAGGTATAACGCTTTTTACTGTGTTTAACACTGAAAATTTGCTGGTCAGTTGTTAGGAGTATTGACGACATGTGCCAACACAACAGTCAGAGTGTAAGTGACCTATCCTGGGGTGGTCTTCAGGCAATTTATTGACTGGTTCATTAAGTTGAACCTGAAGTAAATGGCACCAGGAAAATAACGCAAATTTAAAAGTGATACAAATACTAGCAAATTGCTATTTTCAAATAAACACAACTAAACTAGCATGAAATACAAATATTAGAAGAAAACAAAATTTATCATGACATATTAAAAATATTCTATTACTTTTTAGGGTGGCTTCCACAAGAGTTACTTTATCTTCAGAGACACTAATTCTGTTTTTCCTTCATAGTTCAATGAAATAAGCTCTACTGAATAGAAGAGGCAAGGAATGCTGGTTGTGGACAGTAAGAAAAGAAATAAGAAAAGAAATGTTATCAATGCCCAATACTCTAACCTTCCAAGCCAGATACAAAGTTACAAGATTTACAGAAACTAGCCATTTTTCTCCAGCATAAATTTGGCTGACATATTGATGATTAATGTATATAATAGTCCAACAACCTAGCTGTAGCTGCACCAACAGTTAGGAGTGTTTCTTGTGCTTACTGGGAAAGCTAAAAAATTTGCTTTGAGGATGCATATTACTTTTCCTCAATAGGTCACTTCTTCCAAGTATGTTTTATTAGATTCAGGTCATATTCTCAATGACTTTTTTCCTCCCAAGGCCATTTATCTTAAAGATAAAATAGTCTCTCATTAAAAAATATAGAAGATGGGGGGGAAGAGGGGATGGGTATATACACACCTAATGGGTGTGGTGTGCATGGTCTGGGGGATGGACATGCTTGAAGCTCTGGCTTGGGTGGGGCAAAGGCAACATACATAACCTAAACATCTGTAATCCCATAATATGCTGAAATAAAAAATTTAAAAATAAATAAATAAATAAAATATATAGAACTACAAGAAATGAAAACACATAATCAGATTAGGTCACAAAATACAAATATATTAATATCTTTAATGAACTGTACAGTGTCTGGCAAACTATTTTTAGTTCATAAATATAAATATTAATAAAGATTTACTTCTTGCTAAGGATGGTAGTGAGATTTTTATGAAACTCATCTTCTGTTTTTCTTATTACATATTAAGTCAAAAATATACTCAGTATCTAATTCTTGGATACTAGATGGATTTGAAGTTTATCAATTATTTTTTTCTAAAATATAAAAATATATTTTATATACCGTTTGGAAAATAATTGTACCATTTTAAACCCAAATCCAAGGGTAAAAAATTGCTCTGTTACTCTGAAAAGTTTAGGAACTGGTCTCAAAAATGGTACTGAACCAAAAGTTATTTAAAAATTCAAGGATTGTGTGTTAAAAGAATGCAGTTAATCTAGCATAGTTTTAGAAGTACAGTGACTGCAGACATTGGCAAAGGATACTACAAGCAAAAACTGAAACTATAAACTGTGAAGGGGAAGATTAGACCCTGAATATCTTCTAAAATGTAATTTTTGAAAATGAATGGATGTAAACACTTTGATAAACTGTAAGGAAAATATTTCAGTTATGTTTGGTGAAAATTTCTTTTGAAGAAAAATGTTTACAGATTAATATTACTGATCAGCATACGCTAATAATGTTTCTCATTAATGTTATTCTCTTTTCCATTTTGATAAGTGGTAACATTTTTAACATCTATAATTTCATAGATCATACTGATCAAATACTCTTGATTTAAAATTTTATGTGGCAATGGAGTCTTAGAACATAGGGAGACAGTGTCGTTAGACTTTGAGTAGAATTATATAACATATGTTGCCATTACAATCCAGCAAAAGTTCTTATTGAAATAGTAGCTGAGCAGTGGGGAAAATTATAAATAATATGGGAAATAAATGGTTCTTAAGAGAATGTTGAAGAATAGATTGATGAACAAGATTAAAAGGAGCCTGGAAAAGTTTTGGATTTCAGTATATAACTTCCAAAAGTTTTAAAAGCTTGGGCAAATAAAGCCAATATTTTAGGTGTATATTTTTTCAAGAACTGTAAGCATAAATAACAGCATCACTTTTTAAAGTAGTTTATCATTTGTATATTTTATCTATAAGTCCAATAATATTCATATTTGAGATTTTCTGTACTACTTAAATTGTATATTTCCACTTTTGTAGCAGAAGCCAAAACATTTTCTCAATGAGAAGAAAAAGGGAGAAAAAGATAAACTCTGTCTGTGCCTTGTTTTAATAATAAAACTTTCTGAATAATTAAAATGTTTTATTTGGAAGGAAAAGCTGACAGGTAGCAAAACTCATACAGCATTTATGAATATGTACATAAAAGATGTCGAGCAGCAAAAACAACTTCAGTAATTACTGTGCATAGTATTTGAATACTAGAATGTGCAGTAAAAGAGACAAAAAAGCATAGAAATTTTTATTCTAATATACATTCATTATGAAAACCTTGAGATTCTTATCTTTTACATTAGTTAACGTAATTACTTTTAAAATTCTGTTTTTATATATTATCTATAAAAGTTTACATACTATTTACCTTCAAATGTAAAAGACGTTTTTAGTACATTTCAATTTAATTTATTAATTTATTATTTTCATGAAGTAATTAAATTTCCCAATATTTGTGTAAATGAAATCCATAATATGCTTTGTACAGATACACAAAATAGCAGCCCCTCTAAGTTATATTACCAATCAAATTTATGGTGAGATCGTTGCAAAACATTCGTACTTAGAAACTTCGTTATAAATGTTCTCCTTCAGACCTTTTACATCATTAGAAACATAGTAGCAGGTAGGCGAAAGACTGAATATTTTCTAGAAGTATTAAAAGTGAAAGGCTCACAATGATACAGACACTTATGCCACACAGTACATTTTGTGCTTTTTGTGTTATGTCCTTAAAAATGTCATCTTTATGAAATATAAAGATTGTCCCAGTTGTCACAAATGGGATACCATGAAATACTTTAAGTTAAAGAGTTACATAGAATAATTATTTATTCTGCATCTTGCCAAACATGTATAAAAAGAAAAAATATAGTTAATAATGCAACTATTATTAAGCAGGTGGCAATCTGGCATCATGCAGACAAACCATCTGGCTGATGGACTAAAATTCCACTTTTCATAGACCTTTCATAGCATCTAAATGTGGCAAAGATCCATACCATTTTTGAAGAAATGACTGTGCTATCATGTTTTAAAATACAATGATGCCCAAAGTATATTTTATGATTCTAAATAAAGCTATTTTAAATATTTAATAAATATTTACCAGGTTTTACTAAGATTTATATTGCATTTTTGAAAGTATGATTCCTTGTAAAATAGTTTTCTGTTTTCTTTAATTATAATTTGTTCATGTTTAATTTCTCTTTACTTTCTGTCTTGGGCCTAAACCCTAAACATTGGGACCACCTTTATTCTAAAATAGTTATACCATGTCTTAGTCCATTTGTGTTGCTATAAAGTAATACATGAGGCTGGGTAATTTACCCCCCCCCCAAAAAAAAGAGTTTATTTGTTTCATGGTTCTGCAGGCTGTACAAGAAGCAAGCCATCAACATCTGCTCAGGAAGTTGTCACGCATGGCAGAAAGCGAAGGGGAGTCAGCCTGTGTAGATCACATGGCAAGAGAAGAAACAAGAGAGAGAGGGGAGGAGGTGCCAGACTCTCCTCAACAACAGGAACTAAGGTGAGAACTCACTCACTCACTCCCATGAGAATGGCACAAAACTACCTATGACGAATCTGCTCCCATGACACAAACACCTTCCACTAGGCCTCATCTTCAACATTGGGAATCAAATTTCAACATGGACTTGGGAAGGCCAAACAAACCATACTCAAACCACAGCACACAGTTTCAATGATCGATTATTACTCTCCCTCATTAGAGAAGTTGATCTTACTTAACATACTTCTAATATTTAACTTACCTTGAAAACTAATATACCTCAAATTCTGAAAAAAAACCTTTTATTTCTAATATCTAATATGTCTAATTATAAAATAATATTATGAATATATATATTTTAGGAATATATAAGTACCAAACAGGAGGAAAGATAAGCCAACAGTAGCATATTTGAGAAATGAAAACAATTAACCTTCTGGATAATATACATCCGAACAGGGCTTTGTCTGTATGTGTGTTGTGTGCACCTACACGTACACATGCACAAACACACGTGTGCCAATCCTGAACAAAACTAGGCTCATATAATAAAGATTTTTTTCTGGATGTCATTTTTCACTTAAAATTTTGATATTATTTTGTAGTGGCAATTTCATTGGCAACATGTTCTTCCCACTTCTAAAGGTAAATAGGCAAGTTACTATTTTTAGGCAGCTATAGAACACTCTAGAATACTTGAGTACCCTACATATTCTTTTATAGGTATATTGGAGGCAGAGTTTAAAATGTCAGAGTAAATGGACTTTCAATATAATACTTATGCTTTTATTTAGAAAGTATTATTTCCCTTTTCTAATTATCTACATATTTTAACTTTGTGATGTTCTCTTTCAATGAATTATACATGTTTCTTCACATAAGAATGGCTTTATTTCTCATTCATCTTTGCATTCCCTAGCAAGGCTTAGAGTAATTGATATAGGTTTTATTAAATACAAAATACTACCCAAGTCTAGTTTTTGAATTTATGTATACAGATCAGAATTAAAATACATTATATTTGTTTCTTTTATTATCCCATGTATAATCCACAATTACCTGTTTTTGGCACCATGCCTTTCTGTACTCATTGTGGAGGTTACACAACTGTCTCTGTTTATATTATTTTGCTAATCCTACTGTGCCTGTTTTTAAACATTGAGTATTCACTATCTTTTGTTATTACTGATAAAAAATCAAGCAAAGCACAGTACAGTCCTAATAAAAACAAAATGGCATCTATTTTTTATATTTGAATATATTGAACATATAAAAATTAAGACCCTTATTTTATTCATTTGACAACCAGTATTTGAAATTAATTATCAATTATTTTAATGTATTTAAAAATTTTGTTCCATGCAATAATTTATCCATTGATATGATTTAATCACAAATTAATAATAGACCATCTAAATTCTTTTTCTTATGGAATTTCTCTTTCAGCATGTTTAAAAATGTAGTTTGGGTACCAATCAGATTCAAACCAGGTAATTTTTTTTTAACAAATGAGAGTCTGTGAGTAGTTAGATTATAGCAGAAAATAAAAAAGATGCCTTAAATAAAATAAAGAAGTAAATGGAAAAGAATACCAAATGTGTTGTTCATGTAAACAAAGCTACCACAAAAGGGGAGAGATACATTCCCTTGACATTCACACCTGTGAATAATAGCAGAAACACATAGCATAATATTCTTTTAAGTAAGTATTTCCTATAAATTTACCTAATAATTATTTGGAATATAAATAGTATAAGAAAAGGAACGGTTATTTATTTATTTACTATGACCCAGGCATTATGCTACTAAGCAAGGTGCATCCACATTTTAATCAACTCTTATTAGCTTGTTATTAGTTTTCCAATTTTATATAAGATAATAGTAAGACTGATAAAAGTTAATTATTTGAAAAACTAAGAAATTTAATGTGAAGATATATTCAAACCCAGATTATACCTTATTACAAAATATTTTGTATGCTATGTGTCAGATTAAAAATATTAAGATTAAATATTCTGATATTCTACTTGCACATATATAAATAACATATCTTTTGAAATTTAAATACATTAAATCTCATAAATACACACGTAAACAGATATAAAAGATTCCATATGAACTGGGTTAAATGCATATGCACACACACAAATATGATTTTTTTTTAATTTCAGGACATTATGAGAGTACAAACATTTTTGTTACATTTTTTATCTTTGCCTAAAAATGTACTTGATTTTTAAGTTCATTTTTAGGTACTTTAAAAAAATAGAGCATGTTCAAGTGAAGATTTTTTGTTGTTACTACTATTGGCCTTGTTGTTTTGTTAATTTTACTATACATAGTTACGAAAGTAAATCCTGACTTTATTTGTGGTTTGAAACAATTATCTTTAAAGTTACCCCAACCCCTGCCCTATCCCAATCTGACTTTTTCTTGCTTGGTACAAACATGGGAATAATGACACAAAGTAGAGGTAAGCATCTTTTTGCTAGAAAAGATCATGCCTTTTCTGCTCAACATGAAATGTACTGCAAAGTGCATCTATTTTACGTTTTGAAATTAGGATATTTATTTTAGAGAAAATAAATTGCTTCTTTACACTGTATATTGTAATGGAATTGTTTTAGTCCAAAAGCAATTTAAGTCAGCAACATATTGAACTATAATTAAAGATTTATTATTCCATTAAAAGGTAATGTTGTAGTTAATTCGTAATAATAAAACACTTCATAAAAGTTCAGTGTTATACACAATGTAGAATACAAATAACAAGTTCTCCCAAATATATACTGGGTTTGTGATTCTATAGCAAGTATTAATACATGAATTTTCAATAATATACCACACTGATTTTAGATTTCAGTAATTATGATTATCTTTCTCTGCATATATGTGCAGAATATATTATACAATATATTTTTGTAGATAACTGGATAGTTTTTTTAAAATATTGTGATGCTTTACTTTTTTTAATATATTTTAATTCTTAAAAGGATGATGATTTTCTGGTCAAGAAAATACAGTATAGTGATATTGCTCTTTCTCAAAACCAAATATATAAAAATGAAATATATCCAAGTGCCTGTCAATTCATGACTGGATTATTAAAATTTGGTATATGTTTGCAATGGAATATTACTCAATTATAACAAACAACAGTGATCTAGCACTGCTTATATTTTTCTGGATTGAGCTTGAGCCCATTATCCGAAGTTATGTGATGCAAGATCGGAAGAATGGGCCCCACATGTACTCACCATCAAATGGGTACTGACTGATTAACACTACGGTGCTCAAATGGTAGTGGTGTTCACTAGGGATTCAGGGGGTGGGGGCTAGACTCACATCTGAGGGATGTGGTGAGCATTGTGGGAGGGGAGGGGCATGCTTGACATGTAGTTGGAGATGGGAATTAGGGGTCTCAATAGGGGGAAGGAAATCTTCTAAAACTGATTTGTGTGAATAGCTGTACAACTTAGTAAATTTACTAATAATCAATTGTACACTTAAAATGAAAAAATTATACTTCAATAAAGTTGTTTTAAAAAAAGAAATATATGTTATATATATACATCATTATAAAGGCATAGCCAGATGGGACAAAAAACCAGAAATAGACAAAATGAATAAAGTGTTGAAGACCATGGGCCTTTGACCCTTAGCTATACAACTATCTGGGCAAGGATTTGGCTCCAATATGGTAAAGGGATATCATGTGCATCATAGGAGATGAGAACAAAAGTTAGGCTCATGGCTGGATGCCCCATATTGACAGCTGTAGAGCATCCTATTTCAGCAAAAGGAGCTAACAAAACTATTGAAGAACCATGTCTTCAATAGGGCACTTTCTCTTAGCAAATAAAAATACCAAATATAATGGAGCATGCTTATGATAAAAATTATCTACTATTTATCTGACATCTAAATTTAATTGGACACCCTATATTTTATCTGGTAGCTATACTCCTAAAACTACAATTTAAAGAAACATATATTGCCTTAAGACATGGAACTAAAAAAAAAGATTATTCTAGTTACTGTGTTTAAATGCAACTCTCCTTAATACCACTCTAGAGTTGAAAGACCAATATTTTACTAATTTTATAAGATTGTAAAATTTCACCACAGACCTCCCGTATTTAGAATTAATAGGCCAGGGAACAGAAACTAGAAAACTATTCATCAGGAGAAAAGTAATATGTAACAAGATAAAAGGTTAAATAAAAAACATAAATAAATTAAAAAGAAAAACTACTCTGAGTGATACAACATACCAAATTCCAAAATATAAAATAAAAAGTAATGCTAAAAAATTAAAAAAAAAAAAAAAATAAGAAAAAAAATAACAAATAGAATGCGAGTTAAATCTAGATGAAAATTATTTTATAAAATTGTCTAATGAAGGGCTTCAATTCACCATATTTGTGATGCCCAAATAGTTAAATGAAAACAGTTGACAGGAAAAAGGCATTATAAAATAAGAGAATGAAATAATAAAGTATGACTATGACAAAAAGAATTGAAAATGTTGGAAATTGAGACTACACACACACATTGTTCTTGAAATAGAAACATAATACACAGTACAAACTAGATATCATACAAATGAGGAAAGTTTTAGCAACTTGAAGACACTACTGAAGAACTTGCCACTAATTTATCAAAGTGTTAAGATGTTGACATTGGCATAATATTAAGATCAATGTTATGGTATGTAGAGGGGCCTACATAGACATTTTTTAAAAGATTCAGCATGGTACTGGCATAAAAACAGACACATAGAGCAATGGTACAGAGAAAACCCAAAAATAAACCCACACATCTATAGTGCACGTATCTTCAATAAAGTTGCCAAGAACATGCAGTAGAGAAAAGACAGCGTATTTAATAAATGTTACTGGGCAAACTGGATATCCATGTGCAGAAGTATGAAACTAGACCCTTATCTCTCAGCACACGCGAAAAATCAAATCAAAATGAATTAAAGACTTAAATCTAAGACCTGAATAGGAAACTACCAAAAGAAAAACCTGAGGAAATGCTTCAGGACATTAGTCCGGGCAAACCCTAACACACAGGAAACCAACGCCAAATTGGACAAATTGGATCACATCAAGTTAAAAAGCTCTGCACAGCAAAGAAAACCATCAACAAAGGGAGGAGACAACCACAGAAGGGGGAACAAATTTGCAAAATACCCACCTGACAAGGGATTAATAACTAGAATATATAAGGAGCTCCAATAACTCAATAGGAAAAAAAATTATATCATCCAATTAAAAATGGGCTAAAGATCCGAATAGACATTTTTCAAAAGAAGACATACAAATGGCCAACAGCTATATGAAACATATGCTTAACATCTTTAGCCATCAGAGAAAGCCAGATCAAAACTACAATGAGATATCATCTCGCCCAGTTAAAACGACTTTTATCAAAAAGGAAATAACAAATGTTTACGAGGATGTAGAGAAAGGGAAATACGCCCACACTTGGGAGTGTCAATTAGTGCAACCACCATGGAGAACAGTACGGAGGTTCCTCAAAAAACTAAAAATGGAACCTCTGTATAATCCAGCATTCCCACTGCCAAGTATATATACAAAAGAAAGGAAATCAGTAAATTGAAAAGACATCTGTGCTCACCATTTATTGAAGCACTATTCACAATAGCCAAGATCTGGAATCTACTGTCCAAAAACAAATGAATAAAGAAAATTTAATACATATACATAATGGAATATTATTCAGCATAAAAAAGAATGAAATCTTGTCATTTGCAACATAATAGATAGAACTGGAGAACATTATGTTAAGTGAAATAAGCCAAGCGCAGAAAGAAAAATCTCGCATGTCTTTACTCGTAGGGGGGAGCTAAATATTAAAACGATTGATCTCATGGAGACAGAGAATAAAATGATGATTACCAGAGTCTGAGAAGGGTAGCAGGGAGGGGGGTAAATTGGGGATGGTCAGTGGGTGCAAAAATACAATTAGATAGATGGAATACCAATATTTGACAGCACAACACAGTGACTATAACCAATATTAAGTTACGGTATACTTTAAACTGATGAAAAGGGTGGCACTGGAATGTTTCTGACACAAGAAAATGATAAATGCTTGTGCTGATGGTGTGAGGAGTGGGCTCTGTGGCTGTCGAGTGCACCATTTCAGGCTTCCGGTAGTTGACAGAAGAGACAGGTGGCAGCGGGCAGATGAGACATGTTCTTCATTGTCGGGGGGGTGGGCAGCAGCGGCGAGAGCAGGGCTGGTAATATGGCGAGCACTTCTGTGTGGCTCAGAACAATAGTGGCAACATGCCATGAGAAAGCGTGGTCACACGGGTTCACATTGGGGATAACACATTGGTTACATAACCATGGTAATCCATGCCTCCCTGGAAGGCTATCTGAAGATATGCTGGCAATTATTTTAGTTTGGCCTAAGAAACCTATTTCCCATACAAATAAATTTCCCTTACAAATGGATACCCCAATTACCCTGATGTGATTAATACACATTGTATGCCTGTGTCAAAACATCATATGTACCCTATAAATATATACTATATGCACCCACAATAATTAAAAATGAACAACTTTTCAAAAAATAAAATGGATAAAAATACATATAGGAAAACATGGAATTCAAGAGCGAAACTATAATAGAATATTATTTTTAAAATGTTCAGATGCTATGCGGCTTTCCCATCATCTTCTTTTCAGTAATCGTTCAAAATCAAGAAGGACAAAGAATATGAAATGTAATCTGCATATGGAATAGTAATAGAAAATTTTTGTACTCTGGAACCATATTATATGAGGAAATTCTATTAAAAGGAGGCAAATTTAGATAATGGTTTAGAAAGATGTCATAAGGAGAGACCTATGTCTGAAATGTTCACACAACTTTGAGAGAGGCCAGTTCTTCATATTTACTGCCGCAGCATGAGATTTAAAATCGCTCATTGCTTGTCTGGAACAGGTGTTGTATATTATGAATGGGAGCTGAAGCTTCCTCTCCTAACCTAGTTTTACAGAAAGATTCAGGAAGGTAGCGGGTATGAACCATCTCACAGAGAAACAATTTGCAGAAAGTAGGCTCATCAGTGAGGCAGGCTGGTAGAAGAGAACCATGTTGCACTGTAATTATCCTGTAAGAAGGGATCATTTTTGTTTGGCAAAAATATAGGTTAAAAGACTCTGCAAATAAATACTCCTGTTTCATTAAGAACTTCCCTGTTATACTATATCATGACCTTGCCCCTTCTTATAAAATCTGGGTCAGGAAGTAATTACAACATTCAAATACAAGTACAAGGCAAAAGGTCAGGCATGTGATTTACAAAATGGTCTATTTAGGTTTTAGATTTCTTTATTGTTCAATCTTGGTAGTTTGAATGTGCCTAGGAATTTGTCTTTTTCTTCTATGTTTTCCAATTTATTGGCATATAATTGCTCATCATAGTCCCTAATGATGCTTTGTGTTTCTGCAGTGTCAGGTTGTAATGTCTCCTTTTTTGCCTCTGATTTTATTTATTTGGGTCATCTCTCTTTTTTTCTTAGTTAGTGTGGCTAAAGGTTTGTCAATTTTGTGTGTCCTTTCAAAAAACCAACTTTTCGTTTCACTGATCTTTGTGGGCGTTTTTGTTTCAATTTCATTTATTTCTGTTCTGATTTTTAGTATTTATTTCCTTCTACTAATTTGGGGTTTGGTTTGCTCTTGCTTTCTAGTTCTTGAAGAAGCATTATGAAGTTGTTTATTTGAATTTTTTTTCTTTTTTGATGTAGGTAGGTATTACTGTAAACTTTCCACTTCTTGTTTTACTATATCAATAGGTTTTAGTATGTTGTTTCCATTTCTTTTGTTTTAAGGAATTTTTAAAATTTTCTTCTTAATTCTTTTATTTACTCACTGGTCACTCAGAAGCATATTGTTTAATTTCTGTATTTTCCTAGTGCAGCACATGGACTTGCCCATGTTTTGCAATCTTTGTCACCTGGCTGCCTTTCAAATTTATTCTGGGCTCAAGGCCACTTTAATCAGCCTGTGGTGGAGCTAGACAGAACTCGTGTTCCTACCAGTGGGGCACAGGATTCCCCTTTGGCCAAGGCTAGTCTAAATGCTCTCTCTGTGGGTGCAGGTAGAATACTGCTTTCTGTTGTGTTCTGCTGTGACAGGGCAGAACAATGAATTCTGAGTTCCAATGCAAAGTCCCACAATAGTTTCACTTTCCTTCCCCCAAGCACACAAATGCTTTTTCCCCATGGTCCTACTGTAGGGCACCAGAGAGGTGGTATACGTAATGCAAGACTATCTTTCCTACCTTCTTCAATGCCTCCTTCCTTGCTATGATGTTAAAATCAGGTACTGTGATCACTCACCTGATTTTTGTTCCTTATGAAGGTGCTTTCTTAAATCGATTTTTATTCGATTTTGGTGTTTCATTTCTGTTGGGGGGATGATTGCTAAAGAGTTCGATTTGGCCATCTTTCTCTGCTTACTCTTGCTCTGCTTTTAGATACTTTGTATCTAAAAATTGAATTTTTAAATACAAGAACTGATTTTGTTAATATCAAATATATTGCATAGGAAAATATTCTGCATTTTTTAAAATCTACATACTTAAATTTTAGATGTTTTTTAATGTTATATATAGAGTATACATAATGTCTTCTTTGTTCCCATAAGATTCAAAGACAGTACCTGATATAAGGAATTGGGCAGTCTGTTGGTACACTACTAGTGCCATGTAAATGTCTTCATAAGGTGTCTCATTAAGATTTCAAATGTTTCTATAGTCATAGTCATTATTTGTTATCCTTCAGAGGAATGGGATTTAGAATTGTGTCAGAGCAGCTGTTCTAAGAAACCACTTGAGTGGTGAAGTTTATTATTGACAGTCTCAGCATGATAATTACATTACTGTGCTGGAATATGATTTTGAAAAATAATAAATACTCTAGCACAGAGAAATGACTTCCTGTTCTTTTTTTCTGAATAACTCAGTTCTGCAACATGTTAGGTTGGAATAGATACAAGAATCTTATAAAGATTATTCACCTAGGTAAAAAGCCTCATTAAAGTAAGCTGTAGTGTAATGAAGTTTGATAGATATTTGATAAGCTAGAACTACTGTTTTTAAAAAAATAAGGTATGAGTTTCAAATAAATACACTCTCAAACCTAGTTATTACCAAAGATATTTTCTTATCATTGTGAATCATATTTATTTTATTTCAAGATTGAGTACAGTTTAAAATATTCCACACAAATAGAAACCAAAAGCTAGCAGATGTGGTCATTCTCATATCAGATAAAATGGGCTTTTAAACAACAATGATAAAACAAAGACAAAGATGGTTATTATATAATGATAAAGGGAGAAATTGAACAAGAACAATCTTAAACATCTACATCTAATGCAGGAGGTCCCAGATACATAAAGCCAGTTCTACTAGATCTAAGCAAAGAAATAAATAGTAGCATCTTAATTGCTGGAGATTTAATACCTCACTAACAGAATTGGACAGATCATCAAAGCAGAAAATCAATGAACAAACACTAGACCTAAATGAGACTCCAGAGCAAAGGGACCTAACACACATTTGCAGAGCATTCTACCCCAAAACTATTGAATTTATATTCTTCTCATCAGCACATGGGATATTTTCCAAGATCAATCATATCTTACACCATAAAACAAGTCTCTGCAAATTCAAAAAAAAATCAAAATCATACCTTGTATCTTCTCAGACCACAGTGCAATAAAACTAGAAATCAATTCCAAGAAACACTCAATTCTACATAAAGTCATGGACATTAAACAATCTGCTGCTGAACAACCTTTGGATCAAGGATGAAATTAAAATGAGAATCAAAAATTCTTCAAACTGAATAACAAAGGGGACACAACCTCTCAAAGTCTTTGGGATACAGCACAAACGGTCCTAAGGGGAAAGTTCATAGCCTTTAGTGTCTACATCAAATAGACAGAACGTTTACAAATTAATAACTTAAATCTCAATTTTGTAGTAAATAATCTTTCTTCAAAAATACATTCTTAAAAATTAAATAAATACGTGTGCAAAAAACTACAAGCCATCCCAGTGTTGACATTTACTCCTATTAAGTTAAAATTATTGAGTAAAATGGCACAATTTTAGTCTCTGTGACTAAAGAGACTAGTTTTAGTCTCTGTGCCCACTGTGAGGAATATTACCAAATCAGTGCAATATCCAACCATACATGAGGCCACTGGGCGCTTTAGCAATATGTGGTTTTACAGGATATCTGTGCCTGGATATACTTGATATAGGCAAATTCCCTATGTCCCAGGATAGTAGCTCATATACATACACACAAACATGCATACATAAATGCATACATATGTGCACACATATATGTTTATACACACATATAAGTATATAAATATATATAAATAATTGGCAACAAGCAAGAAAGGATTTGATATACAGGCATGGACACATGAAAAGAGTGTTCATTAGTCAAAATATCTAGTTATAGATTTGTATATGGAAGTAAAGTTTGTTACAGCACAAAAATATTCACCAAAGGATTGGCCACTTAACGGTTCTCTCTCAAACATCCCTCCTCATTTCACACAAAGTTGCATCTCTTCCAATTAACTTTATACACCAACAATCTCCATCACTCAATGCTTTTTTATCCATCTCTCAAACACTTCCTTTGTTTTGAATTTGTTAATATAATACAATACAAATTTATTCAAAATTAAATTGCCAACATTTGAAATTTTATGACACTGTGTTGGCCACCTACTGGCATGTTTGAGAACAGCTGCATAACCCTTTCCAATTGAGAATTTGTCAAAGACCAATCCATTTAAAAATAAATGGGAATTAATAAGGATTCATTAACTAATTAACTAATTGAGTAACTATTGGTTCAGTTAACATACTAAACCAGTACTGTTTTCCACATGTTCTAGTTTCTAGGAATAAACTTGGAATCGAACAAACAAAAATCCCTGTCCTCACTGGTCTGACATCTCAGTGGGAAGAGGTCTAATGTCTGCCTGTCAGCTAAGACAGACCTCCCTGAACAAGTCAGATATTAGAGGAAATGAACATTAGGTACTTGAAATAGTATGCTTACAGGAAATATCCTTGGAAAAATTGAGGTATTCATTTAATAGGTTGGCAAAAATAATCTGTTCTATGATTATGCTACAAAAATCCAATTTGAAGAATGGCCCATAGAGCCATCAAAATGTATCACCAAGATGATCTAGCACCTCTATTATTATCCTGGATAGAGCTGGAACCCAGTCTACTAAGTATCACAAGAATGGAAAAAGAAGCACCACATGTACTCATCATCAAATTGGTATTAACTGATCAACACTTAAGTGCACATATTGTAATAACATTCATCAGGTGTTGGGCAGATGGGAGGGGGCAGGTGGGGATGAGTATAAACACACCTAATGGGTATTTTGCACACTGTCTGGGGGATGGACAAGCTTGAAGCTCTGACTCAGGTGGGGCAATGGCAATATACATAACATAAACATTTGTACCCCCATAATATGCTGAAATAAAAACTTTTTTTAAAAAAATCTATCACCAAGAAACTGTTAGAAATAAAATGGTAACAAGTAAAACAAGTGATTTCATTATGTAATTGTTTTGCAAATTAAAATACAGCTAAATTTTAATTTGAGTTTTGTTAAATAAAGTCATAAACATGTTTTTATAATTTAGTAGTATTTTTTAAATAGCATTATAAATATCAGTGCATGGTTGTAGTTTTGACCTATATTAGTCAAACTCAAGAAAAATTTGTTTATTTCCATGTGTAAATTTCATGTCATATTTACTTTTATTTTGAAGACAAAGGTCTCCAAAATATATTTATTGGACTTTTTGGCCCACATAAGTATCACAACAAAAATTCATCTCTTATGTGAATAAAATGTGCATGTTGTTATAGGCAACTTTCTCCATCACTCTTGTTCTTAGACCTATAGACCTTTAAAACACAATGTGATTTATTCTTTTATCTCTGCTCATCCAGACATTAAAGACATATCTATGCCAAACATTATTTAAAGTTCTCAGTTCCCCTTCTTCTAGTGCTTATTTTCCAAAATCACCAAGTGTTTTAATCTCATATGACTTTTTTTTTGTTCTTTGCTGATTTCCATTTGCAAAACATAAATTGACAGAAATATGTTGGGTGCATAAATGATAAATAGTTGTGTGCTAGATGAAAACTGTATCACTGTTGGATTCATCATCACATCTCCATGCATATATATGCATACATGTACATTTATAAACAGCTATCTGTATATATGTATATGTTCGAATATCTTTGTGTATATATGTGTGGAGACAGAAATAGAGAGAGTATATAAATTTAATCTTTCCTCTCTCTTTAACTTCAAATGTATGCCTGTTATCAGTAATCTTTTTTCTTGAATCAAAGCATGAGTTTGGAAAAAATTATACTTGTATATTTTCTGTTCTGCTAAGCATAGTTTAACATAGCAAAATTGCCCCAAATAAAGGTGAAATAGAAAAGAAAAGATGAAAAGATAAAAAAGTACAAATCAAGATTGTTACATTTGTCACTAAATAGTCCCTTTCTGACTAAATTTCCAAGCTATTTTCATGTCCTACACTAATTTTGAGTCTTTTCTTATGATTTCATTTAAACCGATGTTGACTCAAAATGTAGCACAAGGTAGACAAGATATAATAGGTTCACTCAGTGTAGTGAAGAGATTTTGTTTTGTTTTGTTTTGGTTTGTTTTTCCCCTACCTTTGTGCTTCACACTTTTTTTCTGGCACAGGAAAAGAAGCCTCGTCTAATTTCCTCTCTTACAGATATTATTGACCTTTAGTACACAGTTGTGACATTTACTATATAACCCAAAAGTGATCAGAAGGTTATATTTTATGCAGTATAACATATTTTGATTTTTAAAAAAGAAAATACAAAAAATTGAAATTATGAAAGAATTGAGTAAGTTGGGAAGCAGATATGAAGATCCTAGTAAGAGAAGAAAATTAGAACCAAAACAAAGTTAGAGAATGAGAATTAGAATAGGAAATATTTGGGCCTTGCTAAGTTAAGAGCAAGAAAAAGACCATTGAATGTTTTCCTGAGTAAAGTAACATTTTCAGCTTTTGATTTGAATTTTACGGAATTAGATGGAATGTGTCCTTACTTTCTTATATTTCTAACTTGATAAAGTCTAACAAATTTAATTGATTTAAAGCACTACATTAAACGCTAGAGAAACAGATATAAAGGAAAGGGTGCATGCCTACAAGGACATTGCAGATCAATGGTCAAGAAAGTTCAAAAATAAGAAATGTAATAAACCAATAGCAGAGGATAAATTCAGGGGCTAATTAGAGGACTATGAGACGGACAGAAAACACAGGTTATGGGGTTAGTAAAAAGCTTTCTAGAATTAATTTTTGAAATCCATCTATACAGCTAACTAGAAATTACCTAGTTAGAGAAGGAATAAAGAAAATTGAGACACTAGGGTAAAAATGTTCAAAAGGAAAAATTGTGGCATAGATTGAAAATAGCAGGTAACTCCACATTAATAGACTGTAAGTTAAAAAAGGGACAAGATTCTTTTCATTTTGGGTAATTAGGAAGAACAATCTAACTGGAAAAAGGAAGTGATAGAATGTGCTATTTTTTGTTGTTGTTGTAGACCTTAATATAGGGCTGGCAGGTATGGGGAAAAGGCTGTTATTATTAATAAAAGAATGACCAGAAACTACATAATTAAATGAATTCACTTTTAGTTTCATGGCAACAGTCTGCTTTTCTTTATATGAAAACTATATTAATTCATTTATCTATAGACTTATCAAAGCATTTTTAAGAATAATTTTAAAATTGCATATTGTATGAAAAGTTCAGAATGGTAGGTGGTAAGCATATTAGCTCTGTTTTTGTTACATACAATTCATTTTTCTCTTACTATACGCGGTTCAACCCTGCTGTGAGCTCTAGGAATGTAAAATAGATCATTTTAGCGTAGTTGAAGTTGAAACATATTCACAGAACTATTATACTTATAGCCATTTTAAAACAAAATGAATATTAAAAAATTTTGCTTGACTTTTATTTTGTGAAATGGTGAAAAAGAAACAACCCATAGCAAACAAGTCCTAACATGCATAAATGGAAATTTCATCCAACCAGATATAGTTCTCTTAGAAATCATGGTATTTCTATTTAATGTTCTGGAAACAAGTTTTAAATAAGATCTTCTATGCTTATGGATGAAAAAAATATATTTTGCCACAATCTCACTTCTTTGACTCTGATTACTAATGCCCAAACCTTTATTCTCCTCCACTCTAGTAGTAAAATATTGACTTTCCAAGTGTCTCTGATTGATAGGGGTGGGCCTTGTTGAGCAGTTCT
>CAUYRT010033779.1:0-18025 GCA_963574885.1 Lepilemur ruficaudatus
CTCTCACCTCCTTAGTTAAATATATTCCTAGATATTTTCAAAAGAAGACAGAATAATGGCCAGCAAACATATAAAAAAATGCTCAATATCTCTAATCATTAGAGAAATGCAAATCAAAACCACAATGAGATATCACCTAACTCCAGTGAGAATGGCTTTTATCAAAAAGTCCCAAAACAACAAATGCTGGCGTGGATATGGAGAGATAGGAACACTCTTACACTGCTGGTGGGACTGCAAATTAGTACAACCCCTGTGGAAAGTAATTTGGAGATACCTCAAAGAGCTAAAAATAGAACTACCATTTGATCCAGCAATCCCACTACTAGGCATTTACCTAAAGGAAAAAAAGACATTCTATAATAAAGACATCTGTACTCGAATGTTTGTGGCAGCACAATTCACAATTGCAAAGATGTGGAAACAACCCAAATGCCCATCAATACATGAGTGGATTAATAAAATTTGATATATGTATACCATGGAGTACTACTCAGCTACAAAAAACAATGGTGATCTAGCATCTCTCATATTATCCTGGGTAGAGATTGAGCCCATCCTTCGAAGTGAGGTATCACAAGAATTGAAAAACAAGCACCACATGTACTTGCCATCAAATTGGTACTAACTCATCAACACTAAGGCAATCACATGGTAGTAATATTCATTGGGTGCCGTTCAGATGGGGGGGGTGGGGGGGTAAACTCACAACTAATGAAGACACACTGTACTATATGGTGGAAGGGCACACCTCTAGCCCTGGCTTGGGCGAGGCAAAGACATTACTTGTAATCAAAATGTTTGTACCCCCTGAGAAAAAAAACATTGAAGATTATTTAAAATAAAAAAAGGAAGGATGGTGGCAATAATTTTCCAAAAGAAATATTAGTTTGAGCAACTACTTACATGTGAAAATACATTCACAAAAATTAAGAAAACCAGGAGAAAAATCATAGTACCTATCTGTAGCAAAATAATAAGAAAAGACCCACTGAAGAAGATAGGAAGCATAGGTTTACGTCTCCAGCATCACCCTTCCCCCAACCCCAAGTAGCACAGTGTGGAGAGAGATATTGTCCACATTGGGGAAAAAGGGAAGTAAGGACAGGGTATTGCCTTGGACCCCAACACTGAGCCGGCCACAGCAAAGCTCAGCACCAACAGACCCCTACGGCCCCATATTCTCTGTTCCTATGAACAGAGCCTCTAGATCTGCCCAGGCACTAGGTGGGACCCCATAGTTCCAGCCTTCAAGCTTATGTGGCAAACTCAATCTCTGGCTCACACCACCATGAAGCCAACAACATCAGCGGCACTAGCCTTTGGATGATGCTACCACCAATACTGCCTTAAGAGTCACTACGTCACTTTACAAAATTTTTTATATGCAGTCATGTGTCACATGAAAATGTTTTGATCAATAATGGACCACATATATGACAGTGGTCACATAAGATCATAATACCATATTTTATGAATCTTTCCTATGTTTAGATACACACAAATACTTAGCATGTGTTATAATTGCCTACAGTATTCAGTACCATAACATGTTGTACAGGTTTGTAGCCTAAGAACAACAGGCTAAACCATATAGCCTACGTGTGTAGTAGGCTATACCATCTAGGATTGTGTAAGTACACTCTACAATATGTTCACACAACAACCACATCACCTAGTGATACATTCCTTAGAATATAGGCCATTAAATGATGTCATTAAACAATGCATTACTGTATATACAAAAGGGAACAACTAAAGAGGAAGAAACTGAAAATCAGAAACGTCTTAGAAAAAAAGTCTCCTGAGGGAGGTCATTTAGGAATAACTAGCCTATTTGGTGGCCTCCAACTCAGAAAAAATTTTGTCTACACCAGTTGAATATTTTCACCTCATATTATTGAAACAAAGGCAGTCTGTCAATTAGTGATATCTTTGGATTAACGGGAATTCTCTTTAAATAATTTAAACATCTATGCCAAGAGTAAGGAAGTATTGGTCACACACACAGTGAGAGGGACTTAAAGCAGATTGTTACTTCTTAACACTGGAGTACAAGATGAATTATTTGAAAGGAAGTCATGGAAATTTTAGCAGAGGCAAATAAAATAGATAATTTTGAAGACTGAAGCATTTTATGAAATTGGTAAGGCCTGCTTGGAATGCCACAGTGGTGGGCAGTAGGAGTATTTAGGGCAGCCTGAGAGCTTTACATGGCCTAGAGAAGGACACTGTTATAGGCCCCAAACCAAAGATAAACCTTGCCTATGTTTAAATTTTATCTTGAGCTGATTTTTCACCCTGAAAAGAGGATTTGAACTCGCTTAATTTTTTTCCCTTTTCCCTCTCATTTATTTCATGATTCAAAACCAGAACCCCAGACTGAGTTTAACATTGTGCTCTAAACTTTATCATTGACCTGGGCTCTTGATCTGTGAGTTGTCTTTAAAAGAAAATGTCTTACAAATTGCAAATTCTAAGAAACCAAATTACAGTGGAATGTTGAAGCCCACCAATATTCACAGGTGAGGATTACCTCAATCCTATATCTTATCCTCTCTGAGAAGGTATAAATATAGCCTTTGCTAGTGTCCTAAAGCTGAATATTTAAAATTATTTTATCCATTAAAAAATTATGTTGAAGCCATGTTAAAGTAAACATTGTTCTCTTTTCTGTCTCCTGAAATTTCACAAGAAGTGTATGCAGAATGGTTCAATTGATTTTTAAATATTTGGTCCACTCATTTCAAATTGTTAGTCTTCTTGTTCTCCCTTCTAATGAATTATAACCCCAGAGTCTGGGAGACTAAATCTGACCTGATTCTGGGGACAAGCTAAGAAAGGCTGCTGAGAGCCTTTGGTTCTGCATATAATTTTGATGTCTGAGGTAAAATATCAAAATAAATTGGTTCCAAAAAGAAAGATATCAAATGCATACTAAAAAACTCTTGCCGTCTGCTATTCCAATCAAACTGCAAGCAAAGTTGCAATAAAGTGACTGATTTGTATTCCTTCATATCATCTTGTTTATTCTCCCTCCCCACTCAGACCATCTGGTGGGTTTCTGCAAACAATACACCACACAGTGACTGAGAATGGAGCATTGCTTTTTGGGGAAGAAAATCAATTATCAGTTGCCTTTTCTCTTTCTATTGGAGGCAAGATTGCTATGCTCCATTGAAGAAACCTTGCAGTGGACTGTGTTATAGCTTCCATTACATTAAGCTTTTTATAAGACTGAAGCTAAAATGCCTCATTCTTTTCTCATTCCCTTGCTCTCTTTTGCTTCTCTTGTACACTGCCGTACAATATTTCTTCAACATTTTAAGTGCTTTTCTTATTTCTTTTTGTCTGGAAACACTAAACCATGTGTTAACATTTAGTCACAAATTTCTGTCTCCTTTTAAAAAATAACTATAAAATATTCTTCCTCAACCCACCACCATATCCCCACACACTAAGTTTTGTCAGGTTGTTTATGTGCATGAGTGGCAAGGTCTTAATGACCAAAGAACACTATCCTGATGGAGTCTCATTATGTTTTGAATGATATTCCCTTCTTTCACAACAAGAATGAGTATTTAACCAACTTGGTATATTAAATTCCAGCTCTCTGCCAGTCTGTGCCTATGGACTGGCCAGAGAGAATGGCTTTTCTGGTACCTGCCTTTGATCTAGTGGTTGGATTTAGGGAGATAGTTCCACCCTGAACATGTTGGCAGAGTGCAGAAATTGGATGATTGGGAAACATAGAGATGGCCTTAATTTTTTGAAGAAAGCTTTCTATTTTGCTATTAAATATTTAACTTATTTTTTTATCTTCTGTTCTCTAACTTGACTTTAAAAATAAAGGAATCTGAAATCTAGAAGATGGCTGACTAGAGGCATTTTGTATTCATCTCGTCCACTAAGAGGAACCAAAATACTGAGTAGACGAACACACTTCAAATAGATCATCCAATAGAGACCACTGGAATATAACAGAAAAGTGACAGGAAATACTTAAAGGAAGGAAGAAGAAAGGAACAAGGCATCTTGCTTAGCCAAGATTGGATGGGAGCTGAGAGAGACTCCCCAATATGAAGAAAGGATAAGTGAGAGACCCTAAGTGGTCCACATTCACCCCATGGACCTCTATAATCCTAGCCATGGGAGAACCCCTCAACCATCTTGGGCCCTGAAACTAACATAGGGAGCTGCCAGGAGATTGTGCGATGGTACTGCTCCAGGGAGAGAGCGTGTGTTAAGTCCCACGCTCTCCCTGACACCTAAGCAGCTACAGCAAAGTGGAATTTTAGAACTCCACCCTCAACAGATTGCACACTATCCACTGTCGTGGAACCCAGTGGCACTGGGGGCAAGGTGCAAAAGAAGCAATGGAAGCTGCCATGGGCTTATGCACAAGTGACCACAGGTTACAACACCTAGGGCTGAGGCATGACCAAGGTGCAGGCTGTTATCATTGGGGCTAAGGTGCAAGTAAGGTTCTGGCTACCACCACAAGGTCTGAATTGTAGGCACTGCTAAGGCTGAGGCATGAGTGTGGTACATGTTCCCCATCTGCTAGCCTAGGCTGCCTTCACTGAAGGAGGCACTGACATCTCTAGTGGCAGGGCAGCAGCAAAACAGTTGCTACCTACCATGCAAGCATTCTTCTGGTGCCCTGGAGATGGCCCTGCCCCTGCCTACCACAGCTGACAACTGAATGCAGCATCAAGGGGCTTGAGGACCAACTTGCCTGACCTGGCTTTGCACCACGTCCCCCCCCACACCAGTGCTAGAACACACAGTCCAGGGAGGTTGGTGCTCAGCCTTGTCCACCACTGTTGGCACCTGAACACTCCTTTCAGGGGCCTAAGGTTGGGCCTACCACCTGGCTGCTGCCATCACAGCTAACACCTACCTGCACGTGGCATTGGTAGACCTGGAGACTGACCTGCCCAGTCCATTTTAGCCACAGTCAACACCAGTCCAAACCGCTTGAGATCTAGAGGGTCATCTTTCCACTGACACTGCCATTGTACATGTCACATTGGCTCTCCAGGGTCCTGAGAACTTGACCACCCACCTGGTCTACTGTTGCCACAACCAGCATCTGAGTAAGCCAGGTGGATGCCCAAAATTTGGCCCACCTGGCCCCACTAACTTCTGTGCCAGCATATACTACCCTGGAGCCCAATGACAGGCACACTCAACCCATTGCTGCTAATACCAGCCTTGATGACTGGCTTACTTGGTGTCCCACTACAAAGCAGACCATTAAGACAGCCTCCACTAATAACTGCAACCTAAACCATCAAGGAAATCACAGATACCACTGACAGTGTTTACAGCCAAAGAAACCATACAGAGTCTGCACTACTGCACACACTCAGAATCAAAGCTAAAGTGCCCTACTCAACTAACAGCATAGAAACATATTGAGGAAAAAGTCCTCTCCTATGAGAGCAAATTCATCAAACTGTGAGAAGTGACTATTACACCAGCTGACCAGATATTAACATAAGGACACAAGAAGCATGAAAAAGCAAAGAAATGTGACACCACCAAGGAATACAATAATTCTCCAGTGACAGATCTCACTCAAAAAGAAATTAATAAAATACTCCTCCCAAAATAATTCAAATTACTGATTCTAAAGAAGGTTAGAAGGTTAAAAGTATATAAATGGAAACTACAAAAAGTTAAAAGATGGGGAGGAAGGAGTAAAAATGTAGAATTCCTTTTAGATTTATCTTTGCTTATTTATTTGCTGGGTGTTTTTTGTTTGTAAGCAGAGCTAAGCTGGCATATGTTTGGGCTTATTACCGCCATATTGTTATTTGATTTCTGATTTTTGTGGTCCTCTCTTTCCTTCTTCTTTCCTTCCTATTTTCCTTTGTAAGACGTGATTTTCTATGGTAGTGCATTATGATTTCTTGCTCTTTATTTTTTGTGTATCTGTTGTAGGTTTTTTGATTTGAGGTTACGATGAGGCTTGCAATAAACATTTTATAAGCAATGATTTTAAACAGCTTAAGCATAAATTTAAAAACCTACAAAAGATACACAAAAAATAAAGAGCAAGAAATCATAACACATTACCAGAGAAAATCATGTCTTACAAAGGAAAATAGGAAGGAAAGAAGAAAGAAAGAGAAGACCACAAAAATCAGAAATCAAATAACAATATGGCAGTAATAAGCCCTTACCTATCAATAATGACTTTGAATGTAAATGGACTAAATTCTCCAATCAACAGATATAGAGTGGCTGAATAGATAGAAAAATAAGACCCAACTATATGTTTTCTACAATAAACCCATGCAGCCTATAAAGATACACATAGACTAAAAATAAAAAGATGGAAAAAGATATCCCATGCAAATGGAAACCATAAAAGAACAGGAGTAGCTATACTTCTATCACAAAAAAATAGAGATTTCAAGATGAAAGCTAGAAAAAAAGACAAGGAAGCAGCTTGTTATATAATGATAAAAGGGTCAATTCACCAAAAGGACATAAAAAATTCTAAATATATATGCCCCCCGACACTGGAGCACAAAGATATATAAATCAAATATTATCAGAGCTATATAGAGAGATAGACCTCAGTAAAATAATCATTGGAGACCTCAACACTCCACTGTTAGCATTGCACAGATCGTCCAGACAGAAAATCAACAAAGAAAATAAGACTTAATCTGCACGATAGATGAAATGGACCTAATAGTTGTTTACAGAATTATTCAACCAACAGCTACAGAATACAAGTTATTCTCCTAAGCTCATGGAGTATTCTGAAGGTTAGCCCAGAGGTTAAAAAAAAAGTCTTTAAAACTTAAAAGAAAATTGAAATCATACTAAGTATTTTCTCTGACCACAATGGAATAAAAGTAGAAATCAATAACAAGAGGAACACTGGAAACTATACAAACACATGGAAATTACACAACATATTCCTGCATGACCAGTGGGTCAAAGATGAGATTAAGGAGGAAATTAAAATATTTCTTGAATCAAGTGAAAATGAAAACACACATATCAACACCTATGGGATATAGAAGAAAGCATTAATAAGGCCAGGCATGGTGGCTCATGCCTGTAATCCTAGCACTCTGGGAGGCTGATGCAGGAGTATTTCTAGAGCTCAGGAGTTCGAGATCAGCCTGAGCAAGCACAAGACCCTGTCTCCATTAAAAATAGAAAAATTAGCCGAGTGTTGTGGTACACATCTGTAGTCCCAGTTAATTGGGAGGCTGAGGCAGGAGGATCACTTGAGCCCAGAAGTTTGAGGTTGCAGTGAGCTATGATGATGCTACTGCACTCTACCTGGGGCAACAGAGCAAGACTCTGTCTCAAAAAAAGAAAAAAAGCATTAATAACAGGAATGTTTACAGCAATAAATGCCTAAATCAGAATAGTAGAAAAGCATCAAATAAACAACCTAATGAAGCATCTCAAAGAACTGGAAAGCAAAAGCAAAACAAACTTAAAATTAGTAGAAGAAAAGAAATAATAAAGTTCAGAGTAGAAATACATGAAATTAAAACCAAAAAATGTACAAAAGATTAAGAAAACAAAAAGTTGGTGTTTTGAAAAGATAAACAAAATTGACACACCTTTAGCCAGACTAAGAAAAAAAGAGAAAAGACCCAAATAAATAAAATCAGAGATGAAAAAGGAGACAGTACAACTGATACTGCAGAAATGTAAAGGATCATTACAGACTACTGTGAGCAACTATATGCCAATAAATTGGAAAATGTGGAAGAAACAGATAAATTCCTAGACACATACAACCTATCAAGATTGAAGCAGGAAGAAACCTAAAACTTGAATAGATCATCAACCAGTAACAAGATAAAAGCAGTAGTAAAATGTCTCCCATCCAAGAAAAGCCCAGGACCTGTTGGCTTAATGGCTAAATTCTATCAAGCATTCAAAGAAAAACTCATACCAGTCATATTTCCCCTATTCCAAAAAATGAAGGAAGGAATACTCCGAAACTCATTCTATGAGGCTTGTATCACCTTGAATCCAAAACCAGACAAGGGCACACACAAAGAAGAAAACTATAGGCCAATATCTCTGATGAACATAGATGCAAAAATCCTCAACGAAATACTAGCAAAATGAATTCAACAACACTTTCAAAAGATTATTCATCATGATCAAGTGGAATTCATCCCAGGGATGAAAGGATGTTTTGACATATGCAAATCAATGTGAGACATCATATCAGCAGGATGAAGGACAAAAATCATGTGATCATTTCAATTGATGCTGACAAAGCATTTGATAAAATTTACCATCCCTTAATGATAAAAAAAACTTTCAAAAAATTAGGTAGAGAAGAAACTTATCTCAATACAATAAAAAGCCATATATGAGAGACCCAAAGCTAATATTACACTGAATGGGGAAAAACTGAAAGCTTTTCCTCTAAGATCTGGAACAAGACAAGGATGCCCACTTTCACCATGGCAATTCAACATAGTACTGGAAGTTCTATCTAGATCAATCAAAACAGAGAAAGAAAGAAATAAAGCATCCAAATTGGAAAGAAAGAAGTCAAATTATCCTTGTTTTCAAATGATATGATTTTATATCTAAAGAAACCTAAAGAATCCACTAAGAATATTATTAGAACTGATAAGTCCAGCAAAGTTGCAGTTGCAGGACACAAAATCAACATACAAAAATCAGTAGCATGCCTATATATGAACAGTACACAATTGGAAAAAGAAATCGAGAAAATAATCCCATTTACAATAGATACAAATGAAACAAAATACCTAGAAAATAACTTGACCAAAGAAGGGAAAGATCTCTATAATGTAAACTATAAAACAATGATGAAAAAAATTGAAGAGGACACAAAAAGTGGAAAGATAGCCCATCTTCATGGATTGGAATAATCAATATTGTTAAAATTTCCAGACTACCCAAAGCAATCTACATATTCAATACAATCCACATCAAAATAATGATATTTTTCACAGAAATATAAAAAATAATCCTAAAATTTATATGGTATCACAAAAGACCCAGAATAGTCAAAGCCATCCTGAGCAAAATGAACAAGATTGGAGGAATCAAATTACCTGACTCTAAATTGTATTATAGAGGTTTAATAACCAAAACAGTATGGTACTAGCATAAAACCAGACACAGAGACCAATGGAACAGAATAGAAGACCCAGAAATAAATCCACACATCTATAGTGAACTTATCTTCAAAAAAGTTGTCAAGAACTTATGTTGGGTAAAGAACAGTCTCTTCAACATATGGTGCTGGGAAAACTGGGTATCCACATGCAGATGAATAAAACTATACCATTATTTCTCACCCTCTCAAATAATCAAATCAAAATTGATTAAGCACTTAAGACTAAAACCAGAAACTACAAAACTACTGAAAGAAAACATTGGGAAAACAATTCAGATATTGGTCTGGGCAAGGACTTCTTGGGTAACATCCCCAAAGCACAGGAGGCAACCAAAGAAAAATTGGAAAAATGGGATCACATTATTCTGAAAAGTTTCTGTCCAACAAAGGAAATAATCAACAAAGTGAAGAGACAACGCACAGAATGGAAGAAAATATTTTCAAACTACCCATCTGACAAGGGATTAATAACTGGAATATATAAATAGGTCCAACAGCTCACTAGGAAAAAATAAAATAATCTGATTCAAAAATGGGCAAAGAATCTGAATAGACATTTCTCAAAAGAACATATAGAATGGCCAACAGGTATATGAAAAAATTCTCATCATCATTAGTCATCGGAGAAATGCAAACCAAACTATAATGAGGTATCATATCACTCCAATTAAAATGGCTTTTATCAAAAAGACAGGCAATAATGAATCTGGCGAGCATGTGGAGAAAGGGGAACCCTCATACACTGTTGGTGGGAATGTAAATTAGCACAACCACTATGAAAAACAGTATGGAGGTCCCTCAAAAAGCTAAAAAGAGAACTGCCTTATGACCCAGCAATCCCACTGCTGGGTATACATCCAAGGGATGGCAATTCAGTATATCAAAATGATATCTGCACTTGTAAGTTTATTGCAGCACTATTCACAATGGCCAAAATTTGGAATCAACCTAATTTTCCATGAAGAGATGAATATAAAAAGAAATTGTGGTACATATACACAATAGAATATTATATAGCCATAAAAATGATGAAATCCTGCCATTTGCAACAACATGGATAGAACTGGAGAACATTATGTTAAGTGAAATAAGCCAAACACAGAAAGATAAATCTCAGGTGTTTTCACTACTATGTGTGAGCTAAATATTAAAACAATTGATCTCATGGAGACAGAGAGTAGAATGATTGTTACCACAGGCTGGAAAGGGTAGTAGGGAGGTGAGGATACAGTGGGGATTGTTAACCATGCAAAAAAGTATAGTTAAATAGTTAGATTGAATAAACAATATTTGACAGTACAACAAAGCGACTGTAATCAAAAATAAGTTAAGGTATACTTTAAAATATTTAAAAGAGTGGAATTGGAACTTTCCGAACACAAATAAATTATAAATGCCTGAGGCGATGGAAATACCCCAATTACCCTGATTTGATTAATACACATTGTATGCCTGTATCATAGCATCACATGTATTCTATAAATATGTACATCTATTATGTACCTATAATAATTAAAAATAAAAAGTAAAAAAATATTGTGCCTGTACTAACTGCCACTGAATTTTATACTTTTTAATGTTGAAATTCATGCTATGTATATTTAACCATTATAAAAAAAAAAGAAAGAAATCTAGAGAAAAGCAACAGGGCAAAAATTACAAAGATGACCAAGTCCTCTTAGGTAACCACTGATTTCCCTTTTTGCACTCATCTGTCAACTCCAAGATCTCCTCTCCCTAGGTCTATGATGATTCTTCCCACACTCTGTCTATACAGATGGGGTTTTTTGTATGCCTTTTAGGCCTACATGTTTTAGTCATTGCTGCATATTTCTCAAATTGTACTTACATTCTCTCCTTAACCTTGCCAATAATCACAAAACGCCCATTCTTTTTACAGTGTAGGATCATACCCATTGTTTGGATAAAAATATTTCTCTTTATTGAAATTGTTCTGTCATTCCAAGAAAGATATCAGTATGGAACTCTAGCGGAAATCAGGAGAATTCAGGATACAGCATGCTATAGTTAAAGAAATGTAGAATTGGGAACCAAATAGATCAGTAATCTACAACTTACTATATGACACAGGAAAATTGAATTATCATAAGCCTCAATATTTGGTCTATAAAAATAGGATAGCATCTACTATTGGGGGGGTGTGATGTTTAAATATGAATATGTTTAAGGTATAGTCACATGCAAGATATACTTGATAAATATTAGCCCCATTTCCCTTACTGTTTAGCTCTTTCACTAACTAGATATAGTATTCACCAAGTCCTTTAATCTTTTTAGCTTCCATTGTCTTTGAATAAAATGAGGAATAAGAATAATATTGTATTGTTTAGCAGCAGAGCAAAGGATGAGTAGATCTTAAATTTTATTTTAAATTTTAAAAGCTTTTTAAAAAAGCTTTATCTTTGTAAAATTTCTCTGAGTTGTTTTCATTTTACATCATGCAAGTTGCAGTAGTGTACAGACTCACATCCTTATCATTTAATGAAGGACAGTTTCATTATGTAATTTTGTTTTTATAGAAATGCAACCTATAATTTCTAAAATTCACATAAAATCATACTCAATGATCTTGAATTATAAAAACAAACCTATGCCTACACGTGCACACAATTTCTTATAATGAGCAAACATTCAGATGGACGAAGTTTATGAAATGTTTTGAATATTTCTTGTTCAAGTAAGCATCTAGAGCATGTTTCATCAAAACTAATTGACTCAATTTTTTGTCCCACTAAGTTGACAGAAAATGCATAATTTTACCATTATACATTTTGAAGTGCTTGGAATGAAAATATTTATAGCTACCATGGAATGTTTCTTATGTAAATACTGTTTTACCAGTAGTATATACTGATAATCCAGTGAATTACTTAAAATTTATTTATTTGCCTACTCAACCACTCAGATGGAAAACCTAAATCAACAAAAAATATATTGAATGATTATGATATGCCAGGCATTGTGGTTCCTTGTACTCACAGACTTTGTAGTCTAGTAGGGCACATAGGTATTCATAAAATTGCTATGCAAATTAATATAAAATTACACTCTAAGATGTACTACAAGACACATGGTGCCATGAAACTGTACAATAAAGAAATTTAACCTATAGTCAAGAGTGTCAGGAAAGGCTTATATTAGGTTTTCTCTTCACAAAGACACACAGAAGAATTTCACTTATTTTTTAGATGTTAAATTGGATTAATGACATCCATGTTCATTCAGTCACCTAAACTTGTATTTCATAATCATCATATATTTATCCTTCTTCCTAGATGTCTCTTACCTCTAATCAATTACTATTAATACATCCTATCCATTTGAACAATGTCTCACACATCTTGGCTTTTCTTTACATTTTCATTGTTGCTACCCACAATTATGGGCTATTGCCTTACAGTTGAAAAACTTTAATGTTCCTGCCTGTTCCTCCTTAATGTTCCTGTTCCTCTTTCCATTCTCCAATCCTTTCTAATCATTAAGTCCATGTAATCTTTCTTAAATTGCCCCAGGGTCTGCCCTTGCAATCTGTCCCTAACTAAGTAGATTCAAAACACTGGGCCTTAGATCACCTGGGAGAGGTTTTTCAACAGAAAAATTTCTGGAGTTCCCATTCCAGACCTTTTGAATCAAAAACTTTGGGGATGGGGACCAGAAATTTGCTATTAATAAAAGCTCCCTTGAAGCTTTTGATGTGTACAATGGTTTGAAACTATCACCTCAATACACCTGTCCAGCCCTCTTGCTCTTCTTCCCCATACATAGAAACAGGATTATAGCTATTTCTTAAATGCCATCTTCCTTTCCTATTTCTTTGTACATACTGTACTGTTCTCTCTGCTTAGAATGCCCTGTATTCATATCTTCATAATTACAATCCTTATTTTGAAGGTTTCATTCCAAGGCCGCTTCCTCCATTGTGCTCTTGGAATTCTCCCAAGCTAGAATTGATTTCTCACTCTTTGAGAACTCCTGAATCATATCTTTTACAGCCCTTATGCCCTGTGTTAGAATATAATGTATTGCCTCTATGAGACCATAATCACATAAAGGTTTTTTCTTAGATAATTTGTACCTACCATAATGCTCAGCTCAGTTCTTTGGGCATAGTAGGTGATACACGATTTATTTTTTGAAAGAATGAAACAAGTTTCACTAATTTGCAAAGAGCAAAATTGCCTGTGAATGTACTGCTACCAGGATAGCTCCTTTGGAACTATAAAAGCTATTAAAGCATGCATTAGCAATCTATGCTTTCCATAAATACAAATATATGAATATAGTATATGAATATATTAACTCATACGGCTTCAATAGATTCTATTTTCATTAATAAAGAATCTATACCATTTTTCATTATTCACTAAATTTTTCTTTACACACTCAGTTCTACTGCATTTATTTTCAAATAGTAAAAAGATGATACGCCTTCTCCAGAGACAATGCTGATGATGTCATTCTGTGAATCACTAAGAAAACAGCGTTGGAGTGGAAGATTTCTTGGCCCTTCTTCAAGCAGACTTTCCAAAGGCCACTTCCAAAGTTTGATTATTTTTAACTTGTTTTCATCTGGTGAACTAACTCACATCATTGACTAAAATTCAAAAAGAAAAAAAAGACCATGCTATAAAATTAGTAGAATGATTATTAAAATGTCAAAAAAGATGTTGATTCATACAAAAAATAAAATGTCTCACTGTTTGGAAAAAATCAAGTACTTTTTAATAAGTAGGGCTTAATGCCAATTAGTTTTTAGGAATAAGCTTTTGGAGTAGAATATGTCCTAGATTTATGTACTAGAAGTAACAAGGTATTTTATGCTTTGTAGGATGAATGTGAACCAACATGTAAATTTGCTCATAGTTCCAGGGCCTCTAGGAAGTATTTACAAGCCTAGAAGAGATTATTCTTTTGAATTTATAAAGATTTAAATAAAAATGAAAAATAGTCCCCATAGCACTGAAGCCAGATAGCTCACCCACTCTGTGTGTCTGTGTGTGTGTGTGTGTGTGTGTGTGTGTGTTTCCTTCAGATTACCAATTCTCTTTTGTCCTGAAGGATATATTTCCTTAGGGATTGTGAAATAGGCTTCAAGTCCCTTGTGGAACCCTCCTTCTGTCTCCTCTTCTTGGTGTCTGTCTTTCTGCTGTCATCTGAATGCAAAGCTCTCTACTATGGTAATCCTCTTTTCTTCTGCCCAGACTTGAACCACTTTACCCCGTCAAAAAGTATCCTATTTCTTCAGGAGTCATTTAGATAAGTGCTTCTCAAACTTTAATCTGCATATGACTCACTTGGCATCTTGTTAAAATGTATAGTCTCTTCAGTAGGGCTAGGTTGGGACCTGCAGTTTTGCATTTCTAACAAAATCCCTGGCGATGCCCATGCCTGCTAGTTTGGTTAACAGCATTTTGAGTAGCAAGATTTTAGGGGACAAAAAAAATTTCAATCAACTTAAGTTATCTGATAATGTCTTCAATAGGTTTACCCTGTTCAAAAAACACATTTGTAAGTAAACCTTCAATAACTCATATGTAAATATATTATGGAAATTTTAAACACTACAGTGATAGCCATGGAAGAAATAGTTGAAGCATGATTATCATTAAATCCGCAAATCATGCAACAAAGTAGACAGATGCTTTGCTTTTAAAAATAGCCAAACCTAATAATTAGAGAATGCAGGAGGCAGATATATAGCAGAGTCATAGGTTGAAAAATCCTTTAGGGGCCTTGAGATTTTTCAATCTTAACTCTTAATTAGATGCAACTGGATTCTGGGAGAAATGGAAAACAGTGTTCATTTATTGTGTAATGATACATACACATGTGCACATATATGCACATATTATTAATGAAAAATAAAATTTTATATTCGGATAAATCTCTAAACTTTACATTTGGCAACATTGATTCAAAAAAGATAGCAACGAGCATTCAAAAACTCCATAGGTGATTTTAAGTAAATGACCTATTAAAAACATAGTTTTATTATTATTTTTGGAATCTTCTAGACTTTTGTCCAGCATTAAATTTCATTAGCTCTTCTTAGTGACTTGTAGAATTTAATTAATTACTTGTTTCTTTAAAGCCTTACTACTTTATTCTGAGTAAAATTTTATTTTATTTTTTATTTACTTTTATTTTTTTATTTTTTGAGACAGAGTCTCACTCTGTTGCCCGGGCTACAGTGCCATGGCATCAGCCTAGCTCACAGTAACCTCAAACTCCTCAGTTTAAACAATCCTACTGCCTCAGCCTCCTGAGTAGCTGGGACTACAGGCATGTGCCACCATGCCCAGCTAATTTTTTCTATATATATTTTTAGTTGGCCAATTAATTTTTTTCTGTTTTTAGTAGAGACGGGGTCTTGCTCTTGCTCAGGCTGGTTTCGAACTCCTGACCTTGAGTGATCCTCCCGCCTCGGCCTCCCAGAGTGCTAGGATTACAGGTGTAAGCCACCATGCCCGGCCTTGTTCTGAGTAAAATTTTAATATACACCACACTTAATTATTACGATATAATTTAGAGTAAAATGAAATTCATGTTATCCAAAATACATGAGAACAACAGCCTTTTAACAATAAAAAGTAATTTATGTAGTACTTCCTTCGACATGGCAAAATGACCTAACACCAAACTCTACTCTAAGGGCATAAAAATACTGAATACAATATAACTATTTTAATAATCATAATAAATCTTGATAGCAAAATTCCCAGCTGCCAGAAGTGAAGGAGGAACTCAAAACCAGAATGGTAAGTATATTAGCTGATATTATGGTTACCAATCTGAACTAGTCATAGACTTTTACAGCCATGGGCTAGGCTGTTAAGGTCCTTACAGGAAAAGGAATCATGACCTTGTGTCTTTGTAAGACAGATAGCTTTAACTGAGAACCATGCGTAGAGTCAGCATTATAAGGTGAACTCTGGAAAGAGAGGACTAGGGAAAGAACACCTCTTTCCAATGGCCCAGGGAAGCTTCCAGGAAGCATGTCTCTGTCCCGGTCTCTGGGTATAAAACAAACAAAAAAGTGTATCATGAGAAATGAAAGCTTTAAGCTTGTAATAAATTACCCCTATAGAATTTGTGTTTATACTAAACATGTGATACAGGAATGCAAGGTAAAGGTAACACTGAAAACTGCTTCCTGGTATGTGAAATCCCTGGGGTCTTTAGCAGACACAAATGCAAAAATTACTTTCTAGGGACATCTTCACAAACCATGGTACCAGAGACTTCCATAGGAAAAAAAAAACTGCCTCAATAATGAACATGAATGAATATGCACGCACTCATATAATAAACACACAATATAAGTCACACATATATCCTTTACCCTAAAGAGGTTCTGCAGATGCAATAAACAGTAATCCTGAGGTTTAAAAATACTAAAAATAAATACATATGAATTGATTAAAGTATTCATGGGAGTACAAAACATAGGGGGGAAAACAAATACTTGCAAAGATCAAATACCACTTCCAGAAATATAAATAGTGTCACTGAATTTATAAACTCCATTAATGCATAATTGAGGTAGAAAATACTGAGGAAAGATTCATCTAACAAGCATTCCCAAAATAAAGAGAATAGAAAATACAAAGGAGCAATAATGAAAATTAGTGATGATTTTCCAGAATTTAAAAAGAACAAGAGTTCTCAGATTAAAAAAGCAAAGACTCCATCAAGATAAATCAAATTGTTACATGGAAAGAAGGTAAGAAAACTGTGGAATATCAAATACAAACATTAAAAATAATCTGTGCAAAGACATGGTACCTCTAATGAAATGGCAGTCAAACTCACGAAAGATTTCATATCACCAAAAATACAGGATAGAAGACACTGAACATCTATCGTCCAATCGACAAGGGAAAAATAATTGCCCACCTAGGATTTCATTCCCTGATAAGTATCTAAGAGTCAATGTTTGCATTGTTGGCATATATGAATGCTACTCATTTGTGTACATTGATTTTGTAATCTGAGATTTTGCTGAATTTACCAATTCCAGTAGTCTTTGAGCAGAATCACTGCAGTTTTCCAGATATAAGATCATATCGTCAGCAAAAAGCAATAGTTTGACCTCTTCAGCCCTCATTTGGATACCCTTGATTTCCTTCTTCTGTCTGATTGCTCTGGCTAGGACTTCCAGAACTATGTTGAATATGTGGTGATAGAAGGCAACCTTGGCTGGTTGCAACTCTAAGCGGGAATGATTTCAATTTTTCCCTGATCAGCATGATGTTTGCCGTGGGTTTTCCATATCTGGCTTTTATAATTTTTTTCCAATTGATTTATTTCTTTTCTTTATTTTAATTCCAGAATATTATGGAGTTACAAACATTTTGCTCACATATAATGCCTTCCCATTGTCCAAGCCAGAATGACAAGTGGGCCCATCCCCCATAAAGTGCACTCTGCACCCATTAGTTATGAGTTTAGCCATCCCCACCACCTCCCTCCCACCCCCACAGCACCCAATAAATATTTCTTCCATGTGGCCCCCTAAGTGTTGATAAGTTAGTACAAATTTGATGGTGAGTACATGCAGTGCTTGTTTTTCCATTCTCGGAATACTTCACTTACAGAATGGGTTCCAGCTCTATCCAGGATAATACAAGAGGTGCTAGATCACCATTGTTTGTGACTGAGTAGTACTCCATGGTATACATATACCACATATTATTAATCCATTCATGTACTAATGGGCACTTGGGTTGTTTCCACATCTTTGCAATTGTCATCTGCACTAGAATGTTTATAGCAGCTCAGTTAACGTTTTTAAGAATTTACTCTAGAATCCTGCAGGAGGACATTTGGTGGCTGTGGCAGGTGATAACCTAT
>CAUYRT010033780.1:0-10200 GCA_963574885.1 Lepilemur ruficaudatus
TATGAGGTCTTTTCTGGTTCCATACAAAGTGAAGAATTATTTTTTCTAGGTCTGTAAAGAATGAAGATGGTACTTTGATGGGGATTGCATTTATTCTGTAGATCACTTCAGGTAAAATTGACATTTTAACAACATTGATTCTACCAATCCATGAACAAGGTAGATTTTTCCATCTTTTTCCATCTTCTACAGTTTCACTTTTTAGTGTTTCATAATTCTCCTTGTATAAGTCTTTTGTATCTTTTGTTAAATATATTCCTAGATCTTTAGTTTTTGGGGGGGCCATAGTAAAAGGTATTAAGTTTTTGATTTGAGTTTCGGCTTGACTGTTTTTGGCATATAGGAATGCCTCTGGAAGAATTTTTTCTAAAGCCAGAAATGTTATATGTATATGTCAGTAGACTCACTAGTCCATATATATATATATCTCTTTATTGGCTTTGAGGAGAATGAACTACAAATAGAAATTTTTCATGGCCAGAGTAGTAGGAAAAATCAACTATAAGTTTTGAAGATATAACATAGAAGAGGTAGGGAAAAGGTGGGAAGGGTTAAATGATGCCACTGTTATCACTGAATTCTCTCACTAATCTTAGTAACTATAGTATCTTATCTGTGAATTAATCTTGATGAATTTCTCTTCAATTCATTCTTTTCTCTCCCATTCTTTTAGTTGGGAGTAAGGAATCTGTGGTTATAAAGAACACAAAAGAGGTCCAGGAATTTTGATTTTGAACTTGGTAATAATTAGTATAAAAATAGAAATTTGGCAAATATTTCTTTTTAAACAACTTTGAAAGGAAAGTGGGAAAAATTGCTGTAAAAATAAATATGACAGAACTTTGAAAGATTGAATTTTATGAACCTAAAAATGTTATTTCCTTATATATTTAGATCCAAATCACAGGAAAGCACCCAAACACATAGCAGTAGGTAAGTAGTATATTAGGAGGTGTTTCTTAAAATAAATATATGTTTGAAATTAAATGAAATTGATAATCCACTGTTAATTCCTATGTATTTATTGGGTACATGAATTGGTAAAGTACTACACCAATAAATAACCTACCTATCTTTACTAACTTTGTTATTAATGAATATTTAAATTACTTAATCTGTTTTTTCTTCAGTTTAGTAAAGTTCCTTTAAATTTGTTGCACACTTACTCTTGTTGATAGAATGGAATGAGAGTTACACCCAATAAGATATAAGATCTGTAAGTTAGTTTGTAAAACAAATTCATTATCAGGGCCATTTTATCCATTAGGCAATGTAGGCACAATGCCTCAGTGCTATGAGTTTTTAAGAGCCCCGAAAAACAGTTTATATCATGAAAAACCAAAAATAATTGGCTGTGATATATGGAAAAAAGTAAAGTAATATGGGGTTCAAGAAAAAGTAAAAATATTAATTGTTATATTCATAAACATTTCATTAAATGTGAAAAAATGTTAAATTTACTCATTTGCAAGTGCTTCTGATTAAATATTTTGGTTCCTCACAAATCACAGAGAATCATGAAGTATATAAGTTATTCATGGCCAAATAATTTCTTAAGCAAACTTTACCATTCTTTCAATTCTTTTTTCTGCCAAATGAATTTTTCACGTGGCAGTACCCCATCTATCTGTACGTATTGCAGTGGAAGAGAATTTGCTATCAGTACCTTGAGCATGTGTGCTTTTGTTTTCTTCCACAGTAACTAGTAATTCCCTCGGAAGGCAATGGACACTGAGACATGAAAATTCTGCTTTTCCTCCTGTGGTCACAACTGAAGGAAACAATAAACCAAGTGAAAACCAGTTTATGTGCCTGCGTGTCTGTTTTTCTCTTTCCTTTCTCTCCCTCAGAATTCAGCCCCTAGGGCTGCGGTTCTGCCACTTCAAGGCCCTTAACAGAAAACATCCAAACTCAGGAATCTCCATCCCCACTTGACTCTCTAGCTCTTCTCATTCTTGCTCTCGCCCCTTCCCCCACACCACCCTCTTGGTTGACTGCTTGGGGCCCCAGATGCATCAGGTCCTTACCTGGCTTTATTCAGGACCAACTATGGACAGTGGGCCATGTTCCTCCTCCTGTTCCTGCTCAATGGGCTTGGCTGGCTGCATGCAGTTTCACAAATTCAGACGTTTTCCATCCTCATCTTCCTCATGACCACAGCCAGGTCTTCTGAGGGGACACTGTTTACTTCAGGGATTATACCTTCCTATCCAGGCCTCTCCCTCTATCCTGCACTTTTCCCTTGGCTCTTGGCTGGGTGGCCCACAGGGTCAAGCCCAGAAGACATAAAGGCAGCTTCTAAAGGACCCAGGGAGCTTGAGTTCCAGTCTTAGCAGCAAAGATTAGCCCTTTTTCAGAGTTTAGTATGAGGATTGATAAAATGAATTAGAAAAAAGATTCTCTCATTTTCCTTTTCTGAAAGAGTATGTGTAAAATTGTTTAGATCTTCAATTAACTGTTTAGCAGAATTCACCAATGAAGCACTCTGGGACTAGAGATTTCTTGGAAGGAGGATGTTAAATTACAGATTTAATTTTGTTAACAAATAGAGGACTATTCAAATTTTCCATTCTTGTGATGGTTTTGTTAAAATACTACATTTTTCTAAATGTTTATCAATTTCATATAATGGTCAGGCTTGTGGCATAAAGTTGTTTATAATATCTTTTTCTTCATGTCTGTAGGCACTATAGTTATGTCCCCTTTTTCATTCCTGATAATAGTAATACTTGTTTTTTTCTCTGATTCATCTTGTGAAGAGTTTATCTATTTAATTATTTTACTAATCTCTCTAGGGCACCTCTTGGCTCTATTGTTTCTCTCTATTACATTACTATTCTCTATTCCATTGGTTGCACTTTTTATTAATTTGCTCTTTTCCTAGCATCTTGAGATGAAAATTTAGATCACTGATTTTAAATCTTCTTTTCTAAAGCATCTGAAAAGAGTCTACTGAGCTCAATCAGGAATGAAAAAGGAGGAATTACAACTGATAAAATGGAAATACAAAATATCATCTCTGTATACTATAAAAATCTCTGTGCACATAAACTTGAAAACATGGAGGAAATGGACAAATTCGAGAAACACACAGTCTCCCTAGGCTCAATCAGGAAGAAGTAGAATTCCTGAAGAGGCAAATATCAAGTACTGAAATTGAGGCAGAAATAAAAAACCTTCCTAAAAAGAAAAAGTCCCAGACAAGATGGTTTCACACATGAATTTTACCTGAGCTACAAAGAACTGGTGCCTATCCTGCAGAAATTATTCCACAACATCGAGAATGAAAGAATCCTCTCCAACACATTTTATGAAGCCAACATCACCCTGATACTAAAGCCAGGAAATGACTAAACAGAAAAAGAAAGCTACAGATCAATATCCCTTATGAATATAGATGCAAAACTTCTCAATAAAATCCTAGCAAATTGAATTCAGCTGCTCATCAAAAAAATTATCCATCATGACCAAGTGAGCTTTATCACAGAGATGGAGAGATGGTTCAACATACGTGTATCTATGAATGTAACTCACTACCTAAACAGAAGTAAAAGCAAAGACCATATGAACCTTTCAATAAATGCAGAAAAAGCATTTGACAAAATTCAGTGCCCTTTTATCATAAGAATTGTTAACAAAACAGGCATAGAAGAGAATTATGTCAAAATGATAAAAGCCATATATGACAAACCTACAGCCAACATCATACTGAATGGGGAAAAATTGAAAGCATTCCCACTTAGAACTGTAAGCATACAAAGTTGCTCACTATCAACACTTCTATTCAACATAGTGCTGGAAGTCATAGCCAGAGCAATCAGGCAAAAGAAAGAAATCAAGGGTATACAAATGAGGACAGAACAGGTCAAACTATCATTCTTTGCTGGCGATATGATCTTATATCTAGAAAACCCCAAAGATTTTGCCAAGAGACTACTGGAAATGATAAGTAAGTTCAGGAAAGTCTCAGGTTACAAAGCCAATGTACACAATTCAGTAGCATTCATATATACCAACAACAGTCAAATTGAGAACCAAATTGAAGCTTCAATACTTTTCACAATAGCAACAAAGAAAATAAAATACCTAGGAATATATTTAAAGATGTGAACGGTCTCTATAGGGAGAACTATGAAACACTGAGGAAGGAAATAGCGGAGGATGTAAACAGATAAAAAATATGCCATGCTTGTGGATGGGCAGAATCAAAATTGTGAAAATGTCTATACTACCCAAAGTGATCTACAGATTCAATATAATCACTATTAAAATACCATCATCATTTTTAACAGATCTAGAAAAAATAATTCTATGCTCTGTATGGAACCAGAGAAGACACTGTAAAGCTACAGCAACCTTATGCAAAAAGAATAAATGGGGAAGGATCAATATACCAGACTTCAAGCTACATTACACAGCTATCACAACCAAAATAGCATGGTACTGCCACAAGAACAGTTAGGTAGACAATTGGAAAAGAACATAGAACCCAGATATGAAACTATCCTCATATAGCCATCTGAACTTTGAAAAAGCAGATAAAAGCATACACTGTGGAAAAGAATCCCTAGATAATAAATGGTTCTAGGAAAACTGAATAGTCACATTTAGAAGACTGAAACAGGGTCCACACCTCTCACCTCTCACAAAACTCAACTCCTGGTAGGTAACATACTTACACCTAAGGCATGAAACCATAAAAATTCTAGAAGAAAATGTTGGGAAAACTTTTATACACATTTGCCTAGGCAAAGAATTTATGAACAAGATCCCAAAAGCAATCACAGCATCAACAAAAATAAATAAATGGGACATCATCAAATTAAAAGACTTCTGCACAGCTAAAAAAACTGTCAGTGGAGTGAATAGACAACCTACAGAATGAGAGAAAATATATGCATTCTATGCATCCAATAGAGGGCTGATAACTAGAATTTATATAGAACTTAGGAAAATCAGCAAGAAAAACATCAAAGGACCTGATTAAAAAGTGGGCCAAGACAGATGAATATCAAGTGTTGAAATTGAAACAGCAATAAAAAACCTTCCTAAAAAGTCCTGGACCAGATGGGTTCACAAACAAATTTTATCAGACCTACAAAGAAGAACTGGTGCCTATCCTGCAGAATTATTCCACAACATTGAGAAGGAAGGAAGGAACCCTCCCCAATGCATTCTATGACCCAAAACAACCCTGATGCCAAAACCAGGGAAGGACACAAGAAAAGAAAACTACAGACCATTATCCCTTATGAATATACATGCAAAAATTCTCAACAAAATCCTAGCAAACCAAATTCAGATGCTTACCAAAAAATAATCCATCACAATCAAGTGGGCTTCAACCCAGAGATGCAAGGATGTTTCAACATACACAAATCTATAA
This sequence comes from Lepilemur ruficaudatus, assembly GCA_963574885.1. NCBI lineage: Eukaryota > Metazoa > Chordata > Mammalia > Primates > Lepilemuridae > Lepilemur > Lepilemur ruficaudatus. The sequence goes on from CAUYRT010033780.1 coordinate 5,387, forward strand.
ATGTAATTCATGACATAAATAGAGTCAAAAACAAAGACCATATGATTGTCTCAGTAGGTGCAGAAAAAGATTTTACAAAATGCAACACCTTTTTATGATAAGAACACTTAACAAAATAGGCATAGATTGGACTTATCTAAAAATAATACAAGCCATATATGACAAGCCCACAGCCAACATCATACGGAATGTGGAAAAATTGAAAACATTCCCACTTAGAACTGAAACCAGACAAGGTTGGCCTCTATCATCACTTCTATTCAACATAGTGCTGGAAGTCCTAGTCAGAACAATTAGGCAAGAGAAGGAAATCAAGGGCATCCAAAGGAGGCACAAGAGGTAAAACTATCTTTCTTTGCTGACAATATGATCTTATACCTAAAAAACCCCAAAGGTTTGCCATGAGACTCCTCAAATTGTTAAACAAATTCTGCAAAGTCTCAGCTTACAAAATCAGTGTACAGAAATCAATAACTTTCCTATACATCAACAACAGTCAAACTGAGAACCAAATCAAAGAGTCAATACCCTTCCCAATAGCAACAATGAAAGTACCTAGGAATATATTTAAGCAGGTCAAAGACCTCTACAGGTAGAACTATGAAATACTGAGGAAGGAAATAGTAGAGGGCATAAACAGGTGGAAAACCATACCTTGCTCATGGGTCGGCAGAATCAACATTGTTAAAATGTCTATATTATCCAAAATGATCTACAAATTCAATGCAATCCCTATTAAAATATCAACATCATTTTTCACAGATATAGAAAAAATAATTTTACGCTTAATGTGGAAACATAGAAGAACCCTGTATAGCAAAAGCAATCTTAGGCAAAAATCACAAATTAGGAGGCATCAATTTAGGAGATTTCAAACTGTATTACAAGGCTATAGTAACTAAAACAGCATGGTAACATCAGAAGAACAGGAATATAGACCAATGGAACAGAACTGAGAGCCCAGATATAAAACCATCTTCATATAGCCATCTAATCTTTGATGAAGCAGACAAAAACAAACACTGGGGAAAAGAATCCTTATTCAATAAATGGTGCTGTAAAAACTGGATATCCACATGTACAAGACTTAAAGAGGATCCACACCTTTCACCTCTCACTGAAATCAACTCATGGTGGATAACAGACTTAAACCTAAGGCATGAAACTGTAAGAATTCTAGAAGAAAACATTGGAAATACTCTTCTAGACATTGGCCTCGGCAAAGAATTTATGAAGAAGACCCCAAAGGAAATCACACCACCAACAAAAATAAATAAATGGGACCTGAGGAAATTAGAAAGCTTCTGGCTATCCAAATAATCGATCATGAGCACAAACAGGCAACCTACAGAATGGGAGAAAATATTCAAATGAAACATATCTAATAAAGGGCTGATAACTAGAATCTATTTAGAACTCAGGAAAATCAGCAAGAAAAAATCAAACAACCCTATCAAAAAATGGGCAAAGGACATGAACAGAAACATTTCAAAAGAAGACAGAATGGTCAAAAACATATGAAAAAATGTTCAACATTTCTAATCATCAGGGAAATGCAAATCAAAACCACAAACTGATTTAGGTGACTAGCTATACAACTTGGTAAATTTAATAACGGTCATTTAATTGTTCACTTAAAATGGATTAATGGCATGGAATGTAAATTATACTTCAATAAATTTGTCAAAAAAACCCACAATGAGATACCACTTAATTCCCAATGAGAATGACCTTTATCAAAAAGTCCCAGAACAAAAAATGTTGGCATGAATGCAGAGAGATAGGAACACTCATACACTGTTGGTGGGACTGCAAACTAGTGTAACATCTGTGGAAAGCAATAGAAGATACCTCAAAGAGATACAAGCAGATCTACCATTTGATCCAGCAATCCCATTACTGGGCATCTACCCAAAAAACAAAAGACATTCTATAAAAAGACATCTGCAGTCTAATGTTTATAGCAGCATAATTCACAATTGCAAAGATGTGGAAACAACTCAAGTGACCATCAATATATGAGTGGATTAATAAAATGTGATATATGTATACCATGGAGTACTATTCAGCTACAAGAAACAATGGTGATATAGCACCTCTTTTATTATCCTGGATAGAACTGGAACCCATTCTACTAAGTGAAGTATCCCGAGAATGGAAAAATAAGCACCACATGTACTCACTATCAAAATGGTTTTAACTGAACAACTCCTAAGTGCACATACAGGAATAACATTCATCAGTTGTCGTGCAAGATGGGAGGAGGATGGAGGGTATGGGTATATTCACACTTAATGGGTGCAGTGCACACCATCTGGAGCACGGACATGATTGAAGCTCTGACTTGGGTGGGGATAGGGCAATGTACATAACCTAAACATTTGTACCTCTATAATATGCTGAATTAGAAAAGAAAAAGAAAAGTGGGCCAAGGATATGAACAGAACTTTTCAAAAGAAGGTAGAGTATTGGCCAAGAAATGTGAAAAAATGCTCCACATTTCTAATCATCAGGGAAATGCAAATTAAAACCACAATGAGATAGCAGTTATCTCCAGTGAGAATTGCTTTTATCCTAATGGCCCAAAACAACAAATGTTGGTGTGGATGCCTAGAGATAGAAATACTTATACACTACTAGTGGGACTGAAAACTAGTAAAACCTCTATGGAAAGTAGTATGGAGATACCTCAAAGAACTAAAGGTAGACCTACCATTCGATCCAGCTATCCCACTACTGGATTTCTAGCCATAGGCAAAAAAAGACATTTTATAAAATAGACATCTGTACTCAGATGTTTATAGCAGCAGAATTCACAATTGCAAAGATGTGGAAACAACCCAAGTGCCCATCAATACATGAGGAGATTAACAAAATGTGGTGTATGTATACCATGGAGTACTACTCAGCCATATAAAAAAGAACTACCTACCGTATTATCCTAGATGGAGCGGGAGCCAATTCTTCTAAGTGAAGTATAGCAATAATGGAAAAAGAAACACCACATGTACTCACCATTTAATTGGTACTAATCGATCAACCCTAATGTGCCCGTATAGGAAGTACCACTCATCGGATGTTGGGTAGGTGGTAGGGGATGAGTAAATACACACCTAATGGATGGGGTTCATACTTTCTGGGGGATGGGCATGTTTGTTGGGCAGTGCAAAGGCAATTTATGTAGCCAAGCTTTTGTACCCCTGTAATACTCTGAGATTAAAATAAAAGTGTAACAATATAAGTGGCTATCTACACTACACTTTTAATTAAAAAATATAAAAATTAAAAAATTTATTATATTAAAAATATGCATTGTTTTACTTTTTTAAAATCTAAAAAGTTCTCAATTTTTGTCTACATCTGGTTCCAAGGATTTTAGATAAGGGATTGTGTTCCTGTAGTGATAGTTGTAAAATGTAAACACAGTCACCTTGCTCAGCCCTTCAAATGCAGTTTCTTTTTTTATAGTTAACAATAATTTATTGTATATTTCAATATACCTAGAAGAAAAGATTTGGAATGTTCTAGACGCAAAGAGATGATAAATGTTTGCGATGATAGATATCCCAATTACCCTAATTTGATCAGTACACATTGTATACATACATCAAAATATCACATCTACACCAGAAACATATACAATTATGTATCAGTAACAATTTTTTAAATAAACCATGTAAATTATTCTTGCAGTTTTCTTGATTGTTTGTTTTAAATCATGGTGCTTTCCCATGTTAGTGACCTCATACTGAGTGTTCTCAGTATGAGTGTTCTTTTGATGTTAACATTAGTGGAACAATCTAATTAACATATGAATCTTTGGGAAAAATAATCTTCATTCATTAATGTTTTTTGGTTGGCTTAATTTGGATTTTCAAACATTGTATCCTATTGCCAAAGCCAGGAAAGGACTAAACAAGTAAAAAAACCCCTGCAGTTTCTTGACTCTGTATATTTATATCTTTTGCAAAATTTAGAAATTTCCAGGCATTATTTTTTCAGTGCCACTCTTTTTCTCACCTTCTTTTTGTTGACTACAATGACACATGTGTTATAACTTTTTTTATAGTCCCACAAGCCTCTGGGGGATCTGATTATTTTTATTTTTTTCAGTCTATTTTATCTGTTGTTCAGAGTGGGTAATTTATACTCATCTGTGTTCAGTTCATCAATTCTTTCCTATGTGTTCTCCATTCTGATGTTGAGATCATCCATTCAGTTTTTAAATTTGGTGTTAAGTTCTAAAGTTTTAATTTGGTACTTCTTTACATCTTCTATTTGTTTGCTGAGACATTCCATTTCGGTTTTTTTGGGGGGGGGAGGTTATGTCATACTTCTTTTTTTTCTCTTTATTGAAGTATACTTTACATATCATGCCTTTACTCCATTTTAAGTGTACAATTAAATGATTTTCAGTGAATTTACTGAGGTGTACAGTTAATCACATAAATCAGTTATAGAGGAATTCCTTTCCCCTATTGAGATCCCTAATTCCACTCCCCAAGTACTTTTGAAGCATGCCCTTCCCGTCCGCAATGCCCACCACGTTGCTCAGACATGGGTTTACCCCCAACCCCAAATCCCTAGTGATCATTCCCACAACTTGAGCACCATAGTGTTAATCAGTCAACACCAGTTTGATGGCGAGCACAAGTGGGGCCCATTCTTTGGATCTTGTGTCACCTCACTTTGAATAATGGGCTTAAGCTTAATCCAGGATAATATAAGCAGTGCTAGCTCACTGTCATTTCTTAAAATTGAGTAATATTCCATTGTGAACATATACCAAATTTTAACAATCCACTCATGAATTG
>CAUYRT010033781.1:0-68948 GCA_963574885.1 Lepilemur ruficaudatus
CTCAAACTTTCTTCATATCAGCAATAAGGCTGTTTTGTTTTCTTATCATTCATGTATTCACTGGAGTAGCAGTTTAAATTTCCTTCAAGAACTTTTCCTGTGCATGATCAACGTGGCTTGCTGTTTCGCAAGATAGGCCTATGTTTTGTCCGACCTTAGCTTTTAGTATGCCTTCTTCACTAAGCTTAATCATTTCTAGCTTTTGATTTAAAGTGAGAGTTTGTGCCTTTTCCTTTCACTTAGACACTTAGAGGCCATTGTGTGGTTACTAATTGGCCTACTTTTAATATTATTTTGTCTCAGGGAATAAGGAGGCCCGAGGAATGGGAGAATGGCCAGTAAGTGGAGCAGTCAGAACACATACATTTATTGATTACATTCATAATCTTATATGAAAATAATTCATGGTACCACAAAATAATTACAATGGTAATGTCAAAGATCATTGATCACAAATCCCCATAACAGAAATAATAATCATAAAAAAGTTTGAAATATTGCAAGAATTATCAAAATGTGACAGAGAGACACAAAGTGATCACACGCTGTAGAAAAAAAAAATGTTGCCTATAGACTTACATAGCTTAACATAGGCTTGCCACATACCTTCAATCTGTAAAGGAAAAAATGCAATATCTATAAAGCATAGTAAAGTACGAAAAACTGAGATGTTCTGGTGTGTGTATACATATACATATATATGCACACACACATTTTTTGTGTGTGCACATACATTCATGTGTCACTTAGCACATGATACATTCTGAAAAATACATGGTTAAGCAATTTTGCTATTGTATGAACATCGTAGAGTGTACTTACACAAACCTTGAGGGAATAGTCTACTACAAATCTAGGCTATCTGGTACAGCCTATTGCTCCCAGGCTACAAGCCTGTACAGAACACTAAACACTGTAGGCAATTATAACACAATGGTAAGTGATTGTGTATTTAAATATCTAAACATAGATAAGGTACAGTAAAACTATGTTATCTTAATCTTAAGAGATCACCATTGTATATGTGGTTCATCGTTGACTAAAACATTGTTATGTGGCACATCATTGCTTGTGTGTGTGTGTGTGTGTGTGTGTGTGTGTGTGTGTGTGTATAATGCTTTTTACATTTTAGCTCCAGTCAAGCATCCTAGTCATAACTTTCTATTCTCATTCAGACCATATGATTTGATAATCACATGTGAGACCTCATAATTGTAATTTCCTTTTATTATGTTAAAATTTAATCAGAAACTGTAGATTAAGGAGCTTTTTAAACTAGAATTGCAGCAGAAATTATCTCAGGTTCCTTTCTACACTAGATGCAAAGGAATATTTTACTGACATTCTTCCTGAGATCAGCATTCTTATATGACCTTTGGCCAAGAAAATGTTAGTAGAAATGACATATTTTACTTGCAGGCAGAAATACTTAATTGCTAGTGGTTTTGAATCTTTAATTCAAAATTTGTATATCCACATATATGTCTACAAGATGGAGGACCCTCTTTCAGACTGGCTCATAAAAGATTGTTGCCCTGTTGACCATATAAATTTGCAAGGAGATTTACCTAGGTATTAGCTCAATGAGATTGGAAAGCTGTTTGTTGTAATGGCATAACATAGTCTATCTTGACTGAACAGAAACTCTCTCACTTCATTATGTTTTATTATCCTCTGTCTTTTTCTCTATGGTGATAAGTAGCACCTTTAAAACTAAAATGACCTGTAAGTTCATCTGCAGAGATTGAGGAACAGAGCTAGCTAGGGTGATTGACCATTGTTACAAGAGATCCACAAGTGAAAGAGAGGAAGTAGAAAGGAAGCAGAGTCCCTTGGATTTGTGGCTATGGTTTCCACTCACTATTCTATTCCTTCTTCGGGGGGCGCTGCATTTTCTAGGTCGTATGAAGAAGGGTCAAGGATTGTAACTCTTGGAGTATTCTTCCTGAACTGCTACTAGCCTATTCCCACTCATGAAAGCCATAGCAAAATAGGTTTTATTTTCCTTAGAAAAAGAATTGCATCACCTAGTGGTGTAAATAAACATTGTTGTGAGCCAAATTATATTAGTAAAATGTGGTTCAATGAGGCCAGCTGTGAATATGCCTGTGGAAGTACACTTAGGCAGCAATCACAACCAAGACATATTCAAGCACTATTTGAAATTACTTAATATCCAGGAACTCCTCTCTGCTTCCCCCTTCTCTGTTATTGTGTAAAAATGACAAAACTTCATCCTATATTCTTTATTTTTTTAATTGACAAATTAAAATTGTATTATTTATGGGGACTAATACAATGTTTTGATATATGTATACATTGTGGAAAGGCTAAATTAAGCTATTAAATGCACTAATACGTATACTTAACCATGTTTTGTGGTAAGAACACTTAAAATCTACACTCAGCAATTTTCAAGTACAATAAAAATATACAATATATTGCTATCAATTATAGTCACCATGATGTACAACAAATCTTTTGTTTATTATTCTTGAATTTTCATGTTCTGTGGAACAAGTTGTCCTGTGTGCTGAATGAGATGTGACAAGTTTTTGGATATACGCATATGCCTATGTAGTTAAAAATAAACAAAATTATGTATCTTTATGTAGTAAAATATTAAGCCAATCAATCAATGAAAAAATATAATCCATGTTATATTAGTGGGACAGCATAAAAGATGCAATTTTTTATTGATTTTGCTCACATAACTATTCAGTACTTCTGAACTAGTGATCTACACTCTATGTTGGTAAATGATCAAATTTGAGGGCAAGAAGTACAAGATAAGTTGGATTTATGTGAAATTTTTATGGGTTTTCAGCTCATGTTTCACTCATTAACATTTATCCTGAGTATTTGGAACGTGATATTTTTCATGTCATTTCTATTCATCACTTTATTCTCTATTTATAGGGCATAAATAGCTATTTATATAGCCATTTATAGGGCATTCTCTCTTATATACGTTTTTTTGACACCGGAGATGGAAAGGTTGCAAATAACACAGCTGAGCAAAATAAGTGAGAATAGGATAGGTCAGGCTCACTCTGGCAAGAAATTGGATGTTACAATGGATCCAAATTTATTTTGGGAATTTGTTATAAACCACTAGATGAAAAACACTATGAAGTTGAGGAAATGGTTTGTGAAATAAAAAGAGCCTGTGATAAAGGGGAAGGAAACTGATGAAGAATTTTAATTATCTAGTAAAAAGCTGAAAAAACGAAAAGCGTTTGATTCAGAACTACCTAATATTGCTTCATAGTTAATCGTATTACTCCCATTACCTGTTTGTACTCAAATTAGGACAAAACTTCTGTATAATCTCAAACTATACATAAGCTTTTAAATTATCTGTTTTGTTTTGTGTTCGTAAAAGTTACTTTTCTTTGACATAGATGTTCTAAATTTTTGTTAATTTGGTTGCTTACAAATAACAATAATGGAAAGATGATTAATAATGATTACATATCCGTATAATCAATTTGCCATGTTCACAATTTCTCATTGCATATAATCCAAATTAAAATTAATTGTGTAGCTTTTTTTTCTTAGTTAAAGATAACATTTTGATTATGATTTAAAAGCAAATAAAAACAGACAAGAAATATACAATTTAGTTACCAGTAAAATAAAGTTCAATATATATTTATATATGTAGTTCAAAAAAGAACCATGATGGTTCAACATATTTAGAGCACAAAATGCACTGGAAGTATATCTAGATATATTTTGGGATGTCTGTATAATTGAGTGCTGAAAAGGAATAATAAAATTATGAAATATTAAAAGCCCAATGTTGACCTTAAATAAAAGCACTTCTCCTAAATTGACCAAATAAACTTGAACTAAATATAAAATTATCACTAGTATACTTTTTACCCAAATTTATTGCTAAACCACTTTGTTTTTAAAGAGAAAAAAAAAAGAAAAGAAAAGTCAAAAAAGTGCTTATGAACAGCTAGATATCCATCATTCTGGATTCTGTCTGCTAATTGGTGTAACTCCCTGGATAGGCACCTCTTATTATTATATGTTGAAACCTCTTATTGTTTAGTTAGGTTTTCTCAGGTCACTGGTGTCTGGACTTCTATAGGAAAAGTACTAATCAGCATGGTTAGAGATATTATTTTTACTAATCACTGTGCTTCAATAATAACTTAACATATAGCATTATTAATACACATATCAAAGACAAAAGGCTTCTTACTGTGTTAGGTTATACAAGCAATGGTTTGTAGGTAAACCCAAGAATAATTACTTTATCATCTTCTACAAGTGTGACAACCCAGGCTCTAGCAGATAGTTACTTTGCTTTACCATAAAATATATCAAAAGAGCTATTAATACATTTTTGAAAATCCGTCGCTGGATACCTGAACTACAGTGTTGCAACAAGATAGGACATCATTCATAAAAACTTGCTCCAGAAATGTCATTTCTTCTGATAAAATTTAGCATAGTACATTGTTTAAAACCCAAACTTTTTATACTCGAGTGGTTTGGTTCATTACCCAACTCTGCCACTTGTTAATCTAATACCTTGGGCAAATTTCTTATCCTCTTGGTGTCTCAGTCTCCTAATCTGGAAAATGAGGAAAATAATGATACCTACATACTTTATGGGTTTACTGACGGAGTTAAATTAGATAATAATATAAAATGCTTGGAACAATCTCTATTATGTACCAATGTGACAATTGCTATATAAAAGTGACCTTTTATTACCTTCATGCTGCTATTTTACTTTGAAAGTCAGAGGCAAATGGTTCTATTTAAGAGTGCACATTGTTTCACTGACAAATTTAAAAATAACAGATGGGGCTGGAAGAGAAATAATATAATTGGCTTCCTCCATATAGAGAAGGTTTGATGTTTCTAAGTGTACAAATTTATATTCAAGGACTTAGTAGGACATCTGTATAATTCAAACTTTTTTTCAGCATTTTACAGTGATTCAGACTGTTATTTCTTCTTTCTCAATGATAGTTCATAAGAATGCTTTCTCCTTGGTACAAAATTGAAGCAATTTTTTTTTTTTAAATAGAACTACTGCTAACTTTTGTGGCAGATTATTAGTAGTAAAAACTTCCCCCTATGTTTAATATGCAAACACTTTTTTTGCTTTGGAAAATTAACCTGGCCGGAAACAATAGTAATATTTATATCACTTTAGTAAACATCATAAAAATCTAGTTGAATATTCCCAAGCAGTTTTCATCAATCACAATCCAGATAAGCATGTTACAGCTAACCTTATTTTATATAATTTTTATGATTAACATGTTAACTGCCTTGTGAGTTGTTTTTAACTCAGGCTAGTTTTGAGCCCTGGGCCACGTGAAGCAAAACCTTGCAGTTGGTTCGTGAAAATCTTATTTGTTGATGTTCTTATTGTTACAATTAATATTGACAATTTAATTCTAAAAATGTGGATTGCGTTACACATAACTCACACACAGAAAATATATAAAGTATAAAATAAAAAAATTACAAATTAGAAAGAATAGTTTTGTTTTACTAAAACACTGTGACCCCAGGGAAAAAAATTTCTTTTTCTTTTCTTTTTTTTTTCTAGTGTGGCAGTCAATGCGTTAATGAGTCATATATAAGAACTAGGCATAGAATATGATAATATTATATTTTCTTCTTGGACATTTCTTACACAATCTGAGTCAGAAAATTCATATCAAGCTCTATTCAAAGTTTGCAGATTGCAAAGAATTTTTTACAATAATTTCCAAAGTTGCCTCCCATAAATATCACCTCCTTTAAAACAAACCCTATGATCTCAACCAAGTCTATTTAGGAGGATGGGATTTGGAGGCAAACTTAAGAAACAGATTGCTGCTGACAACACTGGCTTTTTTATTGGAGTGCCCTTCATCTGACCATCCTGTGAACTCTTAGCACTATTTTTTTTTTAATCCATAGGCCTTGAAAGAATTGAATTGACTAGACATGGAAGGACCTGCAACAAACTGCAAAATTATCAAATATATATTTCAGATTTGTTTGGGAGTAGTGGGTAAGACTTAAATGATCCATGAACCTGAATTCCCAATTCCCTAGTAGACAAAATATACACATTTAAAACCAATCTACTTTAAGTAATGGCAAAAAATTTTGTTTCAATATTTTGATCTTCTTTTAATTAAGATTATGGCAAAGCCTATAATTTCTTCATGTTCAGATAATATGATAAATAAAAGCATCTTATGCTCTCTCCCTTCTATACATATAAAAGAAACATATTTCTTAATTTAATGTAAATGTTGCTTAAATTTTACTCATGAATATTATACATGGGAATAACAAAAATTATCAAAAATTACAGAAAGATACTCATGTATCCTCAGCCACAGTTCAATTGGTTATGTCATTGTATACAACTGAGAGAATTATATGTGTACTTCTGCTTGGGTATAGATATAATTCTCAGAATAATTCAAGAAATAGTTTGGATCTATCTTTTTCAAGTGTTGAGTGTCAGAGTTGTTAGACTGTGAAATTGGGAACAAAAAAATGAAGCATTTATAATATAGAAACAATGGTATAGAATTAAGCACACAACAATCGCATCAGAGAATAGAGGAAATTATTTAGATTTTTCATGGTAAAATTCCAAAGTAATTTTCATAAGGCTTATAACACATTTGACACAACAGTTTATTTGTGAAAAAGAATGCCTTCAATTGTGTATTTCACTTAGGCATCATAAAAATACTTCTTAAACATATGACGATACCTTCAACAAATAATCATATTATATCTACCACTAAGTTGAATATGAAGTGACCCAAAATGTTAAGGAAAATTTTGGAAAATGACACAACTTTTTGGATATGTAAATTAGTATTTTGATAGCTGAAAATCCCTCCCATTAAATCTATCATAATTTCTTCAGACTCTTCTGCTTCAAAAATGGTTAATCTAGTACTAAAATTGCATATCAAATTGTTTAAAAACTGTGATAATAAGAAATACAATGGGGAAAGAAAAAATATAAACTAAGAATCTACTTTTGTTTCACTTAATATATATATTTAAAGCATCTTTTTGTGAATGTAAAACACGTTCAAGTGTAGCAAGTATTTTCTTAACCGCATAAATAGTATGCTTGAAGAGTATTTTATCTCCGATAACAGACGATAAAGGCACAAAGGAATATTTATACATTTTCCAGGTGTTAAAAGCCTAATTTGTGAGCTTACTTTTGAGGAAACAGTGGTTTCTGCACGAAGGTAGTCTTCTTCTACTTTGTCTTCTCATAATCTTACGTTTTAAAAGAGATACAAAAGAAGGACAAATATGTTAGACAAGATGAAACAGTGGGATAGAAAAACTATATAATTCCCAAAGAGCCTAAGACAACTTTTTTCATGATTTCCATAAATGTAAAATGCAATTTAAATTATATGTTCATATTTTCCTTAGGAATTATTTTATATTCATATCTATTTTATGCTTAAAGTTATTAGCTCTTTTTTGATTAATTCATTGATTTATTGATTACTTATATATTTTTTTTTATTTCAGCATATTATGGGCGTACAAATGTTCAGGTTATGTATGTTGCCCTTGGCCCCGTCCCTCCCCTCGTCAGAGCTTCAGGCGTGTCCCCCCCAGACTGTGCGCATCGCACTCATTATGTATGTATATACCCATCCCCTCCTCCCCCATCCCATCTGATTGCTAAAATGACTATACTGTTTTATGTTGCCACCAGAAATATATAATAATTCTAGTTGTTCTTCATCCTAGCCAACACTTAATATCGTCAGTGTTGCTTTTGTGTTCTTGTCGTTTTGTTTTTCCCATTTCAATAAATATGGAGTGATGTCTTATGGTGGTTTTTAATTTGCATTTGTCTTTTGATTAATAAAATGGAGACTCTTTTACGTGCTTTTCTAGTTTCTCATTTATATGTGGTGCATTGTAGGCACTCAGAAAACATTTTGAATTTAAAAATACTATACATGTATTGTAATCATATTTTACTCCATGAATAGATACGATCATTATTTCAATTAAAAATAACATAAAACTGAAAAATACTATGCTAACAAATTTTTACAACTTTTATCCCCAGCTTTCTCTATCATAAAAAGTACTTCATTTCTCTTCTCGCCAAAGTGGATCGACTCCTTTTTAGTTTTATACTAAATGAATACCAAAAAATGCCAATATTTAACTGTGGTGAATGAGGTAATAGTGGGTCTCACCTTAGAAATTATTCTGATACTCTACTAAACATATTATTATATAATTTTAAATCCAAAAGTGTATGTGTATGAAAGAAATGATTCCTTCATGTATTAGAGAAAAATAGTCCGAATAACCAGGAATACGAACATCTCTAAAGATAAACTCAAAATTTTGCATAATTACTCAAAAGCAACAAATTATGCTTGTTGAGCTATGCTGATAATGAGAGCATCTGTAAATATGAAATCCATTCACCTGACGTATGTTTCTATAGAAATTTTGGTATCTAGTGTTAATCACCAGTTTGTTACCATAGCTACTCTGGTAATTTCAAGTTATTCACACCATGGAACATAAAATAACACCCTATACTTTAATTGCATTGGAGTGATATTTAAATGATACAAGGTCTGCTAGTGCAAGTTTGACCTGCATTTAGCCCAACAAAACTGATCAGCCAGAGAAAACTAATCAGCGAATCTAATCAGCAGAGAACTAGAATGTGCTTCTTTTTTACCAGAAAAATGAAGTAGAATATTTTAAATGAGTTACAGTAAGAAAAAATATTTTTATCAAATTTTAATCTATCATCAACCTCATCCTCTAGAGAGTTCAACATTCATCAGATAAGATTCAGACATATTCATATGTTAATATTTAAAAAAAACATTATAGAACTATTTTGTCTTTATATTAAATGTAATGAATATACTATCAATCTGACAAATTTTGGGAAAGAAATATGATTATAGAAATTAAAATAGTACTTGACTGTTGTTTTTCCTTGAAATTTGTACCTCCTCAGCCACAATGCATTGCATAAATCAGTCGAAGTAATTGAATTACAAAAGAATATTTTTGCTTCATTTCCCTCAATTTAATTCTTCTCTAGCCAAAAAACTCTCTTTATAATAAATTCTGAATTCTTTGAGAGTGTATAGATAGATTAGTATTTAACAATTTAGAAAACTGTTAGTCTTTAAATAAAAGAACACCAGCGTTTTACTCTCTGTTAGTAGAAAAATCATGTGTACATAGCATCCTTATATGTAAAGACTGGCCACCCCATAATAAACACAAGATAAAAAATATTTTCTTCTATATTTATCATGAATATTAAAATTTAAATTCATCTATAACACTCACTAATTCATAAACCAGTGAAGTCCTAGATAGTGAATGAGTCCAGTGTAGAAAAGGAAAATGGATAGTAGAGTGATGTGTGTGACAATCTCACAAACAGAACAGCTTCATGCTGTCTACTATTTAGTTTATTTTGCCTCATTATCTTCAAAGGGTAGATCCTACGTTACAAAATTTGGATTTTAAAGTATGGTTTTATTATTCACTGCACAGTTTGAAACTTGGCTGACACAATAATTTGTAGGTTATTTGTTGAAGTCAGTGGTTACGTGTAGTGGCACAGAGAATATATAAATAGAAGAAAGTTACTGAAGGTCTTTATGTGGTGGAATTAAAGTATATGTGTAATTTACCTAGTTTCTGTAGACTGACACTTAATAAAGTCCTCTTGCATGTATTAACATATGACAAAATCTTTCCAGCAAATACTGCATCTTTAAGTCATAAATCTTCTGACATATCTTTCTATAAGGGTCTATTTAGTATGGAGCTGTTTCAACAAACACTACATCTCTGGAACCATATTACCAGATTATATAAGATGTATAAATCCAGGTCTCAATACAATTATATTAGAGATGATCATTTTTCCCATTTTGCAATTATATAAGTTATAGTTGTGTATCTGCTTATACCTAATACTGAGTGACAAATCTAGCAGTTGATTCCAAGTAAATATGATTAGAAAAACCTGTGATTTTTGTACTATGCTACAGTATGCTATTTTAGCCTTCTGTCTTCAAATATATTGATAAAAAAGGGAAGATTTTTTGCAACTTGAAAAGCATGAGGTTTGCATAGCATGGAACAAATTTTGAGTCTACTGACTGGGTATATTTGTCAGGGTTCTCCAGAGAAACTGAACTCTCTCTCTCTCTCTCTCTCTCTCTCACACACACACACACACACACACACACACACACACACACACCTATATATTTTCAAATTTATTGCAACAAATTGGCTCACTGATTATGGAGGATGAAAAGTCTCACAATCTGTTGTTTGCAAGCTGGGGACCCAGGAAAGTCAACGGTTCCAGTTTGTGTCTGAAGGCTTGAAAATCAGGATAATTGATGGTATATTTCAAGTCCGAGGGTCTGAGAGTTAGGAGGGCTTACAATGTTAAGTCTGATGTGAGGGCAGGATGAGACTGATATACCAGCTGAATCGGTCAGGCAGAAGGAGAGAATTCTTTCTTTGGTCATTTTGTTGTACTCAGGCCCTCAGTGGATGGGATGATGCTCACCTCCATTGGGGAGGGCAGTTTGCTTTGCTCAGTCTACCAATTCAAATGCCTGTCTCTTCCAGAAATACCCTCATGGACATACCCTGAAATCATGTTTAACTAAATATCTGATCACCTTGTGATCTAGTAAAATTGACACATACAATTAACCATTTCACTAGGTTAAAATTCTGTCTCTACTACTTTTTATTTGTGCAAATTATAGAAATGAAGATAGTGAAATAAGAAGAGGTTTATTACCCTCTTTGAACCTTACATTTTTCATATGTAAAATGAGAATGATAATAAATGTAGTGTTGTTGTGAAAATGAGCTAACACTTACATGCTTAAAATTGCTTCATGAGAGAGGGGTTTCCAGCATGACAGTGTGAGGAGCTCTGTGGACACAGTCCCCTGCTAAACTGGTAAAAATTAAAGTCTCTGTAAATGGTCCTAAGTATATATAGCAAACAAGGGAACATTTATTCAAGAAAATTTATTGTAATTTGATAAGGACAGCAAGAGTCTGTGCTATTTGAACTGAGATCTCCCTCCTTCCCCTCTCTCATTCAGTGAGACAGAAATTCCACTCGATGCTGATGCATTCAAGAACAAAGAGATACCTCCCCTCCAAGTACCAGTCAAAGGGCTATCTTCCCAGGAGACGCAGAATGTCAGCAATTCTTATCCTGGCCCCACCTATCTGTTGCTAAGGCTATATATACAAATAATAAGTATTATAGAAATAAACAATAGAAAAGCAATAAAGTTTCTAAAAAGCTGGTTCTTTGAAAAAGTCTACAAAATTGACAAACCTTTAATCAAGGAAAAAAGAGAAAATGTAAATTACTGGAAAGAAAAATGAAAGAGGACATTAATACTGACCTTAGAGAAATAAAAATAATTATAAAGCAATAGTATGAATAATTATATCCTCTAAATTAGGTAACCTAGATAAAATGGACAAATGCCTAAAAAGATATAAACTATAAAAATTATCTCAAGAAGAAAGAAATTTGAATGAACCCATAACAAGTAAAGAGATTGAATAAAAATAACGCACAAAGGAAAGCTCAAGCCCAGATAGCGTTACTGTTGAATTCTACCAAATATTTAAAGAAGAAATAATACCAATTCTTCATAAACTCTCCCACAAAATAGAAGAGGAAGGAACATTTTCCAATGCATGTCATGAGGTATCTTACCGATCAACAAAGACATCATAAGAAAAGCAAATTAGAGCCCAACATCTCTTATAAATATGAATACAAAATACTTAACTAGATACTAGCAGATGGAATCCAGTGACATATAAAGAATTATACATCATGATGAAGTGGATTTATCCCAGGAATGCAAACGTGGTTCAACATACAAAAATAAGTTAATTTAATATGCCGTTTCAATAGAATAAAAAGAAAAATCACACAACAATCTCAATAGATACAGAAAAACATTTGGCAAAACCCAAAGACATTGCAAATAATAACACTCAGCAAACTAGGAAGAGAATTTCTTGAAACTGATAAAGAACGTCTAATAAGTACCCGTACATAATATCATATTTAATGGTAAAAACCTAGATGGTTTCTCAATATTAGGAACAAGAAAAGGATATATGCTTAACAACTTATGTTTAACATTTTACTGGACATTTTAGCTAGGGAAAGAGGAAAAAAAATGATTTGCAGATTAGAAAGGAAGAATTAAAGCTTTATTTGTGAATAAATGAACTTGTGTATAGAAATTCTTAAGGAATCCACTAAAAAGGAAACCACTCATTAATAAACGAGTTCAGCAGGGCAGTGGGATGCAATTCAATATACAAAAATTGATTGTATTTCTATACACTTGCAACGAACAATCAGAAAATAAAATAAAGAGAAAAATTGTATTTATAATAACATCAAAAATAATGAAATACTTAGGGATAAATTTAACAAAATAACGGCAAAACTTAAAATCTGAACACTACAAAACGTTGTTGAAAGTAATTAAAGAAGGTCTAAACTAGTGAAAATTATCTACAATCACTTATCAAAAGACCTAATATTGTATAGATGACAATATTACACAAATTGATCCACAGAGTCAATGCAATTGCCATCAGAATATCAGGTAACTTTTTTGCAGAAATTGACAAGTCGAGTACAAATTCATATTGCATTTTAAGCTATCTAGAATAATCAAAACAATCATGAAAAGGACAAAATTAGAATACATTTCCTGATTTTAAAACTTACTATGAGGCAATAATAATCAATATAGTGTGCTAGAGACATAAGGGTAGATGTATAGATCAGTGTAATAGAATTAAGAGTCCAGAAACAAATCCACGTATCTATGTTCTAACTGATTTTCTACAAATGTACCAAGACCATTCACTGGAGAAAGAATAGTCTTTTGAATAAATATTTCTGGGAGAAATAAAATTCTCCAAATGATTAAAAAAAATAAGTTGAACTTTTACCTGCATATATAAAAATAATGCAATAAATCAACTATTTTAATGTGAAATCTGAAATTATAAAAATAAGCAGAAAATATAAGGATAAATATGCATGACCTCAGATTTTCTAATGGATTCTTAGATAGGACACCAAAAGTATAGGGATAGACAATTTGGACTTCTTTAAAATATATATATCTTATCTTTAAAGTACATAATTAAGAAACAAAATAACCCACAGAAGGGGAGAAAATATTACAAATCATATATTTTGTAAAAGACTTGTATTTATGATAAATGAAGAACTGTTACAACTTAATGATAAAAATACAAATAACCCAATTAAAAAAGGCTAATGGATCTGAATAGACACATCTCCTAAGAAAATATACAAATGCCCTCTAAGTGCACGAAAATGCTCAACTTCTTTGGTTACCAAGAAAATGCAAATAAAAACCACAATGAGTTACTACTTCACATCCACTTCAATGGCTATATTCAAAAAGTAAGATAAAGTGCTGGTGAGATTGCAGAGAAATCAAAGTCTACAGTTTCTGAAACAATTACACATTGAGTTACCATATGACTCAGCAATTCCACTCCTAGGTATATACCCAAGAGAAATGAAAATATATGTCCACACAAATGATTGTACATTGATATTTATAGTAGCAATATTCTTAATAGTGAAAAAGGTGGAAATAATCCCAATGTCCTCCTTTGGGATATTGCCAATTTAGTAGAATCTACCAGAAAAAAAAAATTATTCAGTACAACATACAACAAAAAAGCAAAAGTCTTCTATGCCATGTGAAAAAGGAATTCAATGTACCTAGGTAGCAGTTGTTGAATAAAAGAATATGATATGTACGGAACTGATTTTTGAATTACATAATATGTATGCTAAATGTTGCAATCTTGTCAGTTGAAAAATAATTTCCAAAAATATGATCATAAAACCATTATAGGTTTTATGTTTGAAAAGGGGCTGATTTCCTTTGGAAAGGGAAGTGTAAATGCACATACTAAGAGTTTACCTTGTACAATAGAATAGCAACTTGCTTATCTCTGCCAGCTCTTCCTACAGACTATTACTCCTGGAGAAGAAGTTGTGCTAAATGAATGTTCAACAGTTATTTGAATTTATTCATAATGTAAAAACTGCATGGGAAAGTTGACAATTAATTTGATTACAGACAAGTTGAAATAATTTTTTTTTCTCCCTTAGAAGAGAGATTCTTGAAACTACAAAAAAGTTTTTCAAGCCATTTGGCAAATTACAACAAACTTGTAGCTGATCTATTTGGAAGCAAGTCACAGTAGTTTCAGTATTTACACAGAAATTGCTGGTTCGTTGTATATGAGCGTTTTTTTTAACATGGCTGTATTTATGTACAGGTATGAGAAAAGGGAACAAAAGAGAGAGGAATAGATAGCACAGTGGTTATTATACCACCCCCGTTGTCCAACAATCATTATTCCAGTGTTTGCTAGAATGACTGTCACTGGTTTGACTACAATTTGTTGCCATTTTTCTTGTCCTCCTTTACGATTACTCTTTTATTTTATAGTCTGTGTACTCAAAATTTAGATACCTTAAAAGATACTGCTGCATTCTCCTGCCTATATTTTTGTTACATTCATTTACATTTCTGACAATTTGCTCAGAATAAATGTTTGCCTGCCCTAATAATATTTCTAGGTTTCTGTTCTATTCCCATTGCCTTTCCTTCTGATGCTCATGTTGTCGACAGCCAGACAATAACTTCACAGTCATTACAAACTACATTTGAAATTCTCGTAAATCACATCTCGATCTCTGCTTTTCTACTCATCAAAATTACAAACATTTTCTCACATACCAAGATTACACCCTCCTGCTTGTTTTTAACAACTTTCCTGACCTTTCCAAGCTTATTTTGTCTTTACACACGTTCACTTTGATTTTTTGTCTATGTTTTTTTTTCACCACATTTAGATCATTAATGTTCTTTACTTTTCAGTATTTGCAGAGTAGTATTCCAGAATATCTGCCTGACTAAACTCAAATTGCTCTTCTTTAACACATGTAATTTTGAATTTTGATGAAAGAAATCATAAAACTGAATTGATTGAAAGGTAAATTTGATATAGTTGTTTTATCATCAATCTGAATCCCAGTAAAATTAAAAAAAAGAAAACATTTTCTTTGACAAATTTTGTGCACATCAGGACATCGAGGCTTTTACTCACTGGCTAAGATTGCCTCTGTTTTTAATCCCCTTTTGTCTAAAGAGTTGAGAATTTTATAGAGGTTACTGACTTCAAGCAGCCCCAAGTAGAACCAGGTAAAGGCTATGGCAGGCAGCACGTTTGGGTGGTGCTATGGGTGGGGACATAGGCATGATTATTTTTGAGCTGTGCTGTTGGTTGGGGGAGAGAATATCTTAATGGTTAATGCTACTTTTAATAATAATGATAAGAATAAAAAAATTGAAGAGCTAAAAAGTATTTTACACACACATGTGCATTCCAAAAATTTCATAACATAAGACAATAGATAAGTCTTATTAACTATTCAAGCAAGCTAGAAGAATTTTGAGGAGGGTCATTCTCTGCAGCTGATAGCACATTTTATCTGGGACTGGAGCCCTGAGTAGGAATTTAACTCGTATAATATGAACTTTAAATGACAGGAAGATTCAGGATAAGAGGATTAGAGTGAGAGACTGTATCTCACTGTTCCATGTGAGTTGTTTATTAAAGCAATAGTCTAGAGAAATTGTAAGTCAAGATAAAGTTTAACATTTTTGGAGACCAAGAGTTGTTGTAAACATTTTGTCTAGACTTTTTGTATTTCTGTGGGGCTTTCTCATTTTTTTTTCCCAAGGAAAGGATAAAAAGTCATGCAATTAGAAGTTTTCTGACATCTAAAACAGGCAAAGAGCACTTCAAAAACCAGAAGTACTTCTCATTTTATGTGCATTTGATTCTGACACTAATTTAGATTCATTCATACAATTTTCATCGAAGCCAAGAAAAGACATTTGTTAGAGTTCTCTGCTCTCTAATCTATGTAAAAAAGTTTCAATCTTTAAAACTTTCACCCCCTTTATGGTAAATCTATTCAACTTAGATTATTATATAATGCACACAAATGAAAAATAATACAGATAATCAATTAAAGTCCAAAAGTTTTAGAAAGGAGCCATCCATAGACACAAAAGGGCTACAGTTAAGAGTGAATTGTTGTATATACTTCACTTAGGATAATAAAAGAGTAATTATCTTCTTTTTGAGGAAGAGAAAGTCTTCAAAAATTAGTCACATACATGCAACACACACACTCCCAACAACAAAAAAAACCACAGAGAATCAGAAACCTTAGTTTTTCAACATTAGCTACTGATCAAATGTACATAAAAGAATAATTATTTGCATCTCAACAAAATTCATAAGTCAGTTGCAGCAGGTTAGGTTAAAACAGCTGGGTAGACATGAATAACTTCCTTGACATGTTTCCTGAACCAAGAACTCATTTTCACTCTAGAAGTAATTTTTTTTTTTAATTTAGCCTTCTTGTAGTGATTTGAGCTCATAGAGGTATGCAAGCAACACAAACATTAAGAGTTTTAGACAATAATCATATTATATATAATTAATATTTTGATATCTAATATGAGCACTTTTTCTGTCATCCTTGCATTAGAAATTAGCCACTTATTAATTCATGTTCTTATGATTTAGTATCATAGGGAAGGGTTTCTAAACTAACAGGAGATGTCAGAATCTTCAAGACAGACAAACACAAAGGATGAACAGAAAGATTTGTGTTGTCTGTCACTTCAGAAATGACCATATGGTCAGATAATAAAATAATAAAAACCAGGCCCCCAACATTGATGCTAAAGAGAAAACAAAATGATGTTCACTTTCAAAATAGAAACAAACTTGTCTGGGAAACAAAACAGAGTCAGAAACAGTCAACAAGAACAAATGTCTTCATTACTTGGTTAGATTTACTGTAGGAGCCAAGAAAAGTGGGTTTAGGTACAAGATACAAAAAATTACATTTTAGAGGCAACACAATTTGTTTTGTTATAGTGTGTGAATCTCAATATTACATCTGTCAATGAAGAAACAGTTCAGAGGGATAAATGTATTTTTATTTGCAAAGTTTGAGAATTAAAATTCTCAGAATTGAAAAAAAACAGATTGACAAAAGAAATGAACACTGGAATGAGTAAACATGTGAATAGTATTTTGATGTGCATAATTATTTAAAGGAAAGTTGATTGACAGGGCAAAAATAACAAAATGTGGGATTTGTGGCTGTTAGATGTAGAACATATGATAGCTATTACATAAAGGATGGCTAGGGATGAAAGGAATTATATCGTGGTCAACTTCTCACACAGTATGCAAAGTGATACACCATTTAGTCAAAGACAACTGTGAGAAGTTAACGATATCTATTATAACATCTAGATCTACCACAATATCTAACTTAAAAACTCACTAGGAGAAACAATAGAAAATTCCAAAAATATCCAATTAATCTCCCCCAAAATGGGAAAAGAGGAACAGAGAATCAACAAACATTAGAGGAAAATAAGAAACAAATGCAACACGTAGACAATTATTTTTAAGATTATCTCTGAATGCATAGCATTTTTTTTTCACTGACTGAGGGATGTGATATATTTAGGCGTGGTGGTTGTAGGAAAGTTCCAATTTTTTGTCAATGGGAAGAATCATCAATTGTCTGGGAAAAAATATCTTTATCTCTCTTACCCACAGGATTTTATCTCTCACACCTGAAATATTTTAGTTAAATATAAAATTTGAAGTCCAGATGATTTTATTTAGAAATTAAATGACAATACTTGATTATCTTTTATTTTGCAGGTGTGCCAGGCTATTGGCCAGCTGATACTTGGTCCTCTGGAAAGAGTCCATAGAGCCTTTCAACCAGAAAACTGATGACTATCATCAGATCAGGAAAATTTTCTTCTTCATTTATTTTTTATTTCAGCATATAACAAGGATACAAATGTTTAGGTTATATATATTGCCTTTGTCCCCCCAAGTCAGAGCTTCAAGCGTGTCTGTCTGTATTCAAAGCGTATATTGCATTGGTATGTTTTATGTAATCTTTGGCAGGCACAAATAGAAGAAAAATATCATAGGTTCTGATAGTTTAGGGGGAAAGTTAATAAATATATTCTTAGAAAACAAACATTTTCCTTCAATTAGGTAGTGAATTCTGGTAATTTGGAATTATTCCTACAGATTATAAACTCATTATTTTGTGCCTTTAACAAATCACACACCAGTTGTTATGGCAGAAAAGTAAATAATCAGTTTCAAAATAATGTAATGAAGACTGTACTAAAAGTACTGTGAAATCACTTAGCTTAGATGGATTCTGTTCTATAAAATGATGGACACATTTAACTGACTTCGGTATTTTTCATACTGGAGTCTATCCATGTTTCAAATGCCCATAATACATTAGATTCCTTAGGAAGCACAAGAGTTACCTCAACCATAATTCATGCTTCCAGATTTAACTGAAGGTATTGGGATATTTTCCGAGGGAAAATAAGATTGATCTATCTTATTGCATCAGGTGATAAGAATTGTTGATTAACTGTATGGATTATATGTATGAGGTCACAGAGAGAATAAAGGCATGTGCATATTAGCTCACAATTATTCTGAGAATAAAATGAGGTGATTTGTCTGAAAGCAATTTGAAATAGAATGGAATATAATGTATTATTTTTTAAAAGTTTACATTAGGCATCCCACAAAATTTCTGTTATTTGACACTTCAGGGGAGTGAAGATGACTACTAGTAAATAATTTAACATTTCTAAAATGAATTCATGTGTCTCAGACATTCTGCCTAATATTTTCTCCCCTAGTTCTCCTTCTTATGAACTGCAGAGGAATTAAAGTATAATAAATTGTTCATATAGTCCCACACTACCTGCAAAAATACTGGCCAAAAAGAAAACTTGTAAGAAAATTTGTAAGGTCTTTAAAAAAGAAATGTCTTATGACCCACATCAGTGTAATTATTTCTACTTTGAATATTTAAATTAAGTAATTTAACAATATTGGACTCCAGCGCTCTAAAGTTGGTAGATGTCAAAACTGCACTATTTTTACTAAATATATTAAAAAATGGTCCATGTCATATCCCCACATATATTCTGTTTTTACCCTACATTTAACTGGGGATTCTTTTGTTGCCTGTTTATTAAGTAGACCAAAAACAATATGATAACCCTGACCATAAAATTGTTAGTCACCTTGACAGTTATAAAATGTCTCTGTGCTCCTGTGTCAAGTAAAAGTCCAGGTTTTTCTCCAATTTTATACATTTCAACAAGACATAGTGCTAGAGTAAAATTGCAGAGAAAAGGGTGTAATTTATTATACTCCTGCTGGATGTTAATGATGTGCTAGCAAGTAATAGCACTTTTACTCATGGCAGATGAAGATACCACTGTAAGATTACCGGTGAGAAGAAAACATGATAAAAAGGTCTATTTCAAAATAACATACCCAAATTAGAAATCTTTTCAATGATATATAAGGTTGGTAGTATAATGGTAGAATCTTTTATGTTTTGTTTTTTTTTTTCCTTAGCAGTTATGAGATTCAGTTACCGAAAGAGCCTTGATAAGATTTGGAAATTTTAGAGTTGTTGACTTATCAGAGAACCACAGCTTATCATGTAAATCTAATGCATGCAAATTTATAAAGATAAGAGACAAGCACTTTTATAATCTTACTGAAAGAGATGCTTGCCAGGTGAAATGAGAACAACCTGAAATTTGACTCTATTTATCGACTCACAGTGACTATAAAGAATACAAATAAACTCTACTTGGAAATGAAGCAAATAAACAGAAACTGAAGATTTTTTAATCTTGCAGGAAGGGAAATTCTCTTCAGATATAAGGAGAAATATTGTAGAAGGGGTGGTAAAAGGTAAAAAAAAAAAAGAATAAGAAAGTAGGTATCATAAATTTTAGGCTCTTTTCTGTCAGGGAAAAAGTTTTAAATGAATTAGTCACATAGAATTGAAACTATGCCACTAGCTCTTCTTTGAATATGCCCTTGCCAGTATTCTTACATCCATTTCCTAAATTGGGCATCCTCTATTTCAGAAAATTTCATCTCCATTTCAACAGTGATTCCTCACTTTAGACGTTGTTCTCAATCTGAACTGTTCCATTACGAAAATACAGAACTCTATACTTCTCTGAACATATTCCTCGGATATCCTTGCGTATCTCTCAGTTTCACTATTTTTATTCTCATGTATTATTATGCCTTTCCAGTTTCTTAGCTTCTTTTTTAATCTTGCTCTCCTGTTTCTATTTTCCTCTACCCTTTTCTTTCTTCTCCCCCAACTGTACACTCTGAGGCCTTGCTTTAACCGGGATTCTCAGTTCTGACGATCCACTCTGACCCCCTTCTCTCTCTTCTCACACAGCCCTGAAAGATGAGTGCTGTACACGTTTGTGATTATCTCCCTGCTCTTTTGTAAGTTATTCCAAACAGTTAGCATTCTTTAACTCCCAAAACTACCTCTAAAAATTTATTCTCCGTAATTACTTCATTGAGAAAAATAAGGATCACCTCTTCTGACACTAATCAATTAACTTTCTTTTAGATATTGAATTACTTTACACCATTGCTCACCATTATCTTTTTCCTTAGGGAGAAGGACTATCTCCATTCCCTTCCCAGGACATCTTTCCAGACATTTTTCTAAAACTACAGGCTTATTTATACACCTGCCTACTTGACACCCTCTCTTGGATGTTAAGTGACTTCTCAAACTTACCATGTTTAACCCTGAATTGATTTTCTCCTACACTCAAAACCTGCTCCACCCATAGTTTTCTCATTCTCTGTCTTTTCATGTGTTTACATGAAAAACATTGTTGTCATCTTTGACTCCTCTTTTTTACTCATAGGCAGTGTTAATATGGCTAGAAATCCTGTTAGTTCCACCTTCAAGGGTATCCAGAGATGCAAATAATAGAGTATCAACACTAATTTTTTGATTTTGATTATCAAACTCTGGTTATTTAAGAAAATGACATTTTTGAAAAATACATGGAAGTATTTAAGGCACAATGCCATTATGTCCACAATTTATTCCCCAGTCATTCAGAAAAGTAATAATAATAATGATAGTATAAACATATAGCTTGTTATCGATATGGATATTGAGAGAAAAGAAGAGAAAGAGAGAGAGAGAGAGGAAAAAGAGAAAGACAGGAAGAAAGCACATTAGTAAAATGTCTACATTCGGAAAATTTTCTTGAAGTAACTGGGAAAATATGTAGTTTTTAAAGAACATTACTGAAAGTCTGAAATATTTTTAAAAAATGAAAAATAAAATATATTATTCTAAAGTATATATATATATATATACACATATATAGACATACATTTATGTGTGTGTCCAGAATCCACATTTTTCTCATTCTATTCACTGCTTCTACCCTAATCTAAACCATTATCATTCTCATCTTAATTCTTCTAATAGTTTTTTGACTAGTTTTCTTAGATCTACCTTGTCCTGCCTCTACAGTTCTCCCAGTCCATTATCATCAGTTACCATAATGGTCTTTCAAAATTATAATATGGTGCATACCAATCTGCTGCAATAAACTTCAATGGTTCCCCATTTCAATCAGGGTAAAATCCAAAGTCTTACAATACTTAAAATATTCTGCATATTCTCATCTCTCATCATTTCTTTGACTCATCTACTCCTATTCTCTGTTTCTCTTAGTCCATGGCAAGCTCTGTGGCATTGTACATAGAACTGGGCCACTGGGACGGCCACTGTTAAAATTATCTGACATATCCTAGCAACAGTGGTATCACATTTTTAGAAAAATCACATATAATTGTTAGGTAGGTGGATATACAAGTTTGGTATGGCGAAGTAAAGTGATATGTGCTTCTGGAATACCAAAATTACATGCAATTTATAATACTTTTGTGTAATTTTTTATTACTGTACCTACTCTTAACTAATGATGAGGTCTTTGATGCCAGTGATATAGGCAAGTATTTATACACCACAAGGCTCAAAATGTTAGTTTAGCTAATATTGCAGTTCTACACCAATATTCTCTCTCTCCTAAACTTCTTTAAATTACTGAATATTTTGGAGGCTTTTCTTAGATTTTTAGTTTTTAGATATCCAAGTCTGAACTCTTAATCCTTCATTTATTTTGGGGACAAATAATAACTTCCTCTTCTTTAAGGGAAACTGTACAGTGGATGACACAACCAATCTAGGTTTTACTTCTTCAATCCTAATGATTTAGAAATAAAGATTACATCTATTTTTCTGGGCTTCATGTACCAATACCAAACTGTTACTATACATTTAATGGCGATTAAAAAAATGAGTCTCATGAGATGAGGCTTATGAGATAAAGTCTATGGATATTATTAAGAATTGTAAATACTAGATAAAAAGAAGTTATTTAATGAGATTTTACTTACATATCCCTCTTTTTAAAGAGTGCTCTAAGGGGAATGTGAAAAACATATTGTTGACAATCAAGTTTTGAGGTAAATACACCATATGGGAAGTTAAAATGAAATAATTCACACCAGACATTATTTTGTCTTGAACCAGGCATATGGGGTAAGACAGGAGAATAAACATATGTGAGAGATATTTAATATAAAGTATTGAGATATTGTCGTGATTAGTCATAGGAATGAGAGAGAAGTTGATGCATTCCAGTTTTCTAACTTTGTGTATGTTTATATTTAATAAACGAAGACAAAAAGTATAGCAAAGTTTTGTGATGAGCAATGATCTCTGGTTTTATTTTTGTTTTAATATTGGCCCCCTTAAAGGAATATCTAAAAGGCAACTGTAAAAATAAATTTTCATCTCAAATATATGATCTGTGATTAATAGATTAGATTATAAAGTTCTAACACATACATGGCACTTGAAACAGTGAGAGTAAATGAGATGTCTGTGGAAGAAGTGTAAATTAGAGTTCACGGAGGCACATGCCTTCCCTGGTTGTTCAGATAATGAAAACAAGTAAAGCTTCCCAGATGGAAAAGTAATAGGGAAGGTTTGGAAGTGAAGGCCACATGTCCCATGTAAGTAAGCCAGATGGAAACCAACTAAAGAATTACCGGATCTTCTAGTTTTGAAGAGAAGCCCAAAGTCTATATTTTTACATGAACTGTTGGACAAAAATGGTCTCTGAATGTCTTAAGTGAAAAGGAATTTTTTTTTTTTTGTAAATAGTATTTATCCTTACAGAACTAATGAGAGACTGAAAAGGGTTTCAAATTAGAAAGGGTACAGGAATGAAGGGATCTTAAGAGACAGCTTCATAAGTGATTTGTTTGTAACATCTGCAACATAACTGTTGACAACAGCTTAGATCCATTTTTACTCTCCTAATTCTGTATTCAAAATTGCAAAAGGAAGAGTCTGATTGGGTAAACCAAGGGCAAATACCCTTTGCCTCCGATGCTACTCAGCAGGAATGAAGTGGATTTACCTACTTATGATTTTCCCTATTTCTCTCCCTATTCCTCTGTATCTCTTTTCTGGATGGTAGGAAAGACATGACATTCTCTCATCACTATATGTTAGGGAAAATCCTTCCAAGAAGAGTAGAGAATCAGTGCTGAACAGCTATATATTCTACATAAGAGAAAGTAAAGCTTCATTTTAAAATGCTATGTGTCAGAAGCATATCTTGAGCCCAGTTCTGGCTCATAAGCAATATTTTGCAGCATTATTTAAGGAGGGGGATGAGGGGAAGGAAGAAGGAAGGCAGAGGGGGAAGAGGGCCTTGGATTGATAAATATCAAGACTCAAGAAATGTGTCAGTGAACAAGTTTCAAATTGGACTAATATTCCCTGTGAATTTTGAGGAAAAATATCTGCTATCATTAGGATTATTATGATAATTTTTCAATTGGAAAAGATGAACAGCAATATGCAGAAATGAATTAATATATCAGACTAAAATGTGTCCTTTGGATTTAGTAACATGCAGACTATGATCATAGTTCCAAGGGTGGAAAATAGATGAAAGAAGATGACAAATAAATATTTTATGAAAATATTGAGACAAGGAATGCAGATATATTTTTGAAATATTTGGCCATGAAGTAGACCCAAGTCTGAGTGACATGGGGGGACAATGTGGAGGTGTGGGATATACTTGAAAAGTAGTTGGAGAGTGGAATTAGGGGTCTCAATAGGGGAAAGGAATTCCTCAAAAACTGATTCATGTGATTAACTGTACACCTCAGTAAATCCACTGAAAATCATTTAATTGTACACTTAAAATGGAGTGTTGGTTGTATGTAGATACAGTTGGAGCACTATGTATGTACTCTCTGGACTATGACAGAGTAGACTTTTGAATGTAACAAGATAAGTCAACTTGAGTGGTAATATATTTTGGGAAATCAGCTCACTACAAATTGTGACTGTAAACATTGTACTGTAAATGCTTTGTAGTTTTCCCCCAATTAAAAAAAAAATAGTAAAAAATTAAAATAAAATAAAATAAAATAAAACATGTTAAAGCTGTAAAAAAAAAAATAGCCAGAGAAAGAAACTATACATTGTGTACAGAATAAAAGATAAGAATCTGCAGATATCTAGCCCAAAACAATGTAGACCAGAAGATGATAGAATGGCATTTCAAAGTGCTGAGAGAGAAAAAAGCTATTAATATCAACCTAGAATTTTCTATTCAGTGAAAATAGCTTTAAAAATAAAAGAGAAATAGACTTTTTCAGATAAGCAAAAGCTAAGAGAATTCATTGATAGAAGACCTGAACTATAAAAAATATTAAGAAGTTTTTCATCTGGAAGGAAAATAATACCAGATGAAAACTTGACATTATACAAAGGAATAAAGAATACTGGAAATGATAAATTTGCTATTTTATATGTAAGCATTCTTTTCCTTACCAACATTTAATAAATACATAAAAATTATTTATGATATATTTTACAGTTGGAAATCCACATGTGTTATACATTTATAACACATTTCAATTCAGTCCAGCCACATTGTAAGCAATCCGTTGCTATATACGGCTGATGGCTACTGTGTTGGGCAGTGCAATTTCAGCGCATCAGCCTTGTTTATTTCCTCAGTTACTTATTGTCATCTGAAAATATGTTTGTTTTCTTACTTATTGTCTGTCTCACTCTACTAGAACATAAGCTCTAACAAGGCAGGTTCATTCTCTTGTTCATTGCTGTGTTCTCCGTAGATAGAACATAACCCAGTACATGGTGGGTACTACTGTCTATTTCTTGAGTTAAAATTTTTCAAAGAAGACATGTGCACTATAAAACACAGATGTGTTTTAGGAGCAAGAGGGGTTCTTAAAGGAAGTTTATTCTGTACAGACTTAGAAACTTCTTTATTCTTTTTTTAATTTCAAAATATTATTGGGGTATAAATGTTCTAGGTTACATGACTTGCTTTTGTAATGCTTCAGTCCTGGTTATAGGTGTGCCCATCACCCAAATAGTGTTCATTGTATCCAGTAGGTAGGCTGTTAACCCTCTTCTCCTCTGCCCTCCACTCTACTGGATTTCCACTGAGTTTTACTTCCCTCTGTGCTCATGTGTGCTAATCGGTTTGTTCCAATTTAATAGTGAGTACATGTGGTGTTTGTTTTCCATTCTTGAGATATTTCACTTAGGAGAATGTTCTCAAGTTCCATCCAGATTGTTGAAAAAGGCACTCATTCATCTTTTTATGGCAGAGTAGTACTCCATGGTATACATATATCACATTTTATTAATCCATTCATGAATTGATGGGCACTTGGGTTGATTCCACATGTTTGCAATTGTGAATTTTGCTGCAATAAACATTTAATTCCGTGTGTCTTTTTGACGAAAATTCTTGTTTTCCTTTAGGTAGATACCCAATAGTGAGATAGGTCAACTTTTAGCTCTTTGAGGAATCTCCATATTGTTTTCCACAGAAGTTGTACTAATTTGCAATCTCACCAACAGTGTTTAAGCATTCCTTTCTCTCTGCATCTACACCAGCATCTATTGTTTATGGAATTTTTAATAAAAGCCATTCTAACTGAGGTAAGGTAATATACCACTGTGGTTTTAATTTGCATTTTGTTGAGCATTTTTTCATATATTTATTGGCCATTTGTCTTTTTTATTTTGAAAAGCTTCTGTTCATGTCTTTCTCCACTTTTTAATAAGGTTGTTTGATTTTTTTTTCTTGCTGATTTTCTTGAGTTCTTTGTAATTTCTGGATATTAGTCCTTATTCAGATGTGTAGCTTGTGAATATTTTCTCCCATTCTGTACGTTATCTATTTGCTCTGTTGATTGTTTCCTTGGCTGTGCAGAAGCTTTTTAATTTAATCAAGTCCCATTTTATTTTTGTTGCTGCCACGATTGCCAATGGGGTCTTAAACTATGATTTAAGATGTCAAAAATTTTAAAATTATTGTATAATTTACATAAAGTGCACGATTTTAAGTGTGCACTTCAATGAATTTTTACAAAAATATGTCTATAGCCACATTGCCACTATCCACATCAAGATAGAATATTTCTAGCACTCCAGAAGCTCCCTCATGTTTCCTTCTAGATAGCACTCTCCACCAAAAATAACAGTATTCTGACTTCCACCAACTTAGATTCATTTTGCCTACTCTTAATTTGAATGAGATTTTGAGACTTTTTTTTTTTACTTAACATGATGTCTGTAAGATTCATCTGTATTGTTGTGGGCAGCAATAGTTTATTTTTTATTGTTGAATAGTATGCCATTTGGTGAATATATCACAATTTATTTCTTCATATTTTGTTTTTGGACATTTTATTAGTTCCCAGTTTGGGGATATTATGAATAAAGCATCTCTTAAATTCTTGTATATTTTATTTGATGGACGTAAGACCCTTATTTTCATTGGATACATACCCACTCATGAATCTGCTGGATCATATGTATATGATTAGGGTTAAATAATAATGCAAAGGAGTTTTCCAAAGAAGTTGTACCAACTTGCAGTTCTTCAGCAGTGGATGAAGATTTCATTTGCTTTATATCCTCAACAACCCTTGACATTCTTACCATGACTCTTTAGAAGAATCTGTATTTTCATCACTCTGTTTCAT
Organism: Lepilemur ruficaudatus; assembly: GCA_963574885.1. NCBI lineage: Eukaryota > Metazoa > Chordata > Mammalia > Primates > Lepilemuridae > Lepilemur > Lepilemur ruficaudatus. Next base: position 27,226 of record CAUYRT010033781.1, read on the forward strand.
TTTCATGCCATGTGTCAGATTACACCTAACTCATTAATTAGCAAAAGATTACATTCTCATAGTTTAAGAAATTTCCACTGTCAATGAAATCATTAGCACTGTAGGCATTTTCTTTTGTACTCCGTTTTTAAAAAACAGCATTATTAAAGTGTAATTCATACACAACATTTACCAATTTTAAGTGTAAATTTTTTGAGTTTTTATAATTATATACAGTTGTGTAACCTCCATAATAACCATGATATGGAACATTTTAATCACCATAAAAGGTTCCTTAATCCCTTTAAAGTCAATCCCCTCTCCCCAACTCAGAGTTCTTCGCAACTGTTGATGTGCTTTCTTTTACTTTAGTCTGGCTTTTTAAGAGTCTCATGCTCTACTGACTGAGCTAGCCAGGCGGTAATTAGTCTGGGTTTTTAAAAAGAATTTTACATGAAAGAAATAACACAGTAGGTAGTCTTTTCTTTCACTTAGTAGAATGTTCATAATATTTATGCAAAATATTCTTGATATTTATTCATATTTTGCTTTTATAATAGTTCATTTCTTTTTATTGCTGAGTTGTATTTCATTTGTATTGCTGTGTGTATATGTATTTCACATTTTGTTTAGCCATTGAGATATTGATGGAAATTTGGATTCTTTCCAATTTGGGCTATTATCTATTGAATAAATATACAGGAATGGTATTTCTGGGTATATGGTTAGAGTGTGTATAACTTTTTAAAAAACTGAACTTATTTTCCAGCGTGTATTCTCACTAGCAATGAAGGAGAGCCCCAGTTGTTCCAGGAACTTGTCAGTAATTGACATTGTTAATCTTTTTAATTCTAGCCATTCTAATGAATGTGTAATGGTATCTCATGGCTTTAGTCTGCATTTCTGCAATAATAAAAGATAAGAATATTTTCACAGGCTTGCTTGCCATTTGTATACCTTTTATCGTGAAGTATAATCTTGCCGATATATATGTTTTAGTCAGGTTATTTGTCTTTTCACTATTGTATTGTATGATTATTTATTTATTTAGGGAGTAAATATTTTTTCAGATATAAGCATTGTGAATATTTTCTCCTTTCTGTGATTTTCCTTATATTTTCTTAAACAGTGTCTTTTAAAGAGTAAAAGTTTACAGTTCAATGAAGTCATAGTTGTCAATTTTTTTCTTTTATATTCCATGCTTTTGGGATCTTATTTATTAAATTTGTTTAATCTTTGCAGAATCCAGAGTTGCTGAGATTTTTATGTCTTTTTCTTGAAGCTTGTTTTAGCTCTTACATTGAGGTCTAGGATACATTTTGAGTTAATTTTTGTGTATGGTTTGATGTAAGGATCATGGTTCATTTCTTTGTTTTGCATTTGGATATTGAGTGCTCAAAAATTATTTCTTCAAAATATTATCTTTTCCCATTGAATTTCCTTAGCATCTTTGTTAAAATCAAGTGACTATATGCAAGTGTGTCTATTTCTGTGGTCTCCTATTCAATTGATCTGTAAGTACATCTTTGCACCAATACCACACTGCTTGGATTACTGCACCTTAGAAGTAAGTTTTAAAATCAGGTAATGTAAGTCCTCTGACTTTGTTCATCTGTGTCAATATTGTGGGCTATACTAGTTACTTTGTCATTTTGTACACATCTTAGAATAAGCTTCACAGTTTTTAAAAAATTCAGGATGAGATTTCAATGAATTTATAGATCAATTAGGCTAGAATTGGCATCTTAACAATAATTAGTGTTTTAATCTATATCGCTCCATTTATTTAGAGCTTCAATTTCTCTTAACAATATTTTATCATTTTTAGATTTAAAGTCTAACATATTTTTTCTTAGTTTCTAATTATTTTAAATTTTATGCTTCCGTAGTCCATTTAAATTCTTTTTCAATTTCAGTAAGATATGGCATATATAATTAAGTTTTCTATATTGACCTTGTTGTCCACAATCTTACTAAACACACTTACTAGTTTTAATATTTTCTTTTGGGACATTCTATATAGATAATCATGTGTTCTGCAAATAAAGAAAATTTTAATTTCTTCCTTTATGATTTGTAAGCATTTTAACTTTGGTTCTTGATTGCATGAACTAGCACCATCAGTACATGGTGGAATAGATGCAGTGAGAGAAGGCACTTCCTCCTTGTTCTGATCTTAAGGGTAAACCTCTGTTCTTTACCATGAAGGAAGACATTAGTTTTATGTTTTTTGTACGTGTTCTTTATTAGTTTGAGGACGTTTCCCTTTATTCCTAGGTGGCTGAGAGTTTATTTTTATTATTTTTATTGTGAATGGGCATTGAATTTTGTCAAATGCTTTTTCTGCATATATTGAGATGATGATACGTTTTTCTTTTTTGGTCTAGTCATAGGATGAATTATGTCAATCGATTTTTAAATGTTCAATCAACTATGCTTTCCTGGAATAAATGTTTAGTCATAATGTATTATCTTTTTCATATATTATTGAATTCTATTTGATGAATTTTCAAAAGGAATATTTGCATCACTATTCTTACGGGATATTGATATCTCGTTTTCTTGTAATGTCTTTTTCTGATTTTAGTATCAGGGTAATCCTAATCTCATTATAGAATGAGTTGGGAAATGTTATTTTCCTTTCTTGAAAAGAGTTTGTGTAGAATTGGTATTATTTCTTCCTTATATATGTGGTAGAATTTTCCAGTGAAGTCATTCGAGGCTGAATATTTCTGTATAAAAACTTTCTTAAGACAAAATTCAGTTTCTAGAATACAGGGTATTCAGGTTATCAATTCCTTTTGAGTAGTGTGTGTATTTTATGTAATTTTTCTGTTTCACCTAAGTTGTTAAATTTATTAGCATAAAGATGTTTACAATCTTTGCTTATTTTTTTAATACCTGTAGGGTCTTTTGTCATGTCCTCATTTTACTACCAATACTCGCAAATCGTGTCTTCTTTTTTTCCTGATCAATCTAGTTAGAGATTTATCAATGTCATTGATCCTATCAAAAAAAAAAAACAATTTTGGTTTCATTGATGTTCTCTATTGTTTTTATATTTTCAATTTCAGTGATTTTAAAATTTCCTTTATTATTTCTCTCTATGCTTAATTTAGGATTAATTTGTTCTTTATTTTCTAGTTTTATAAGGTGGAACCTTAAATCACTGATGTGAAACCTTTTCTCTTTTTTAATATAAACATTCAAAGATGTAAATTTCCCTCTAAGCACTGCCTTAGCTCTATCTACACATTTTGATGTGTTGCATTTTTATTTTTATTTAGTTTCATGTACTTTCTGATATTCCTTTTAAGTTCTTATTGACCCAGAGGTATTTAGGAGTGTGTTGTTTGATTTCCAAATAATGGGTATTTTAAGGATATCTTTCTATTATTGATTTCTAGTTTAATTTGTTATAATCAGAGAATATAATTTGTATTGTTTCAATACTTATAAATCTATTGAAATTTCTTTTCTGGCCCAGCACATGGTACATATTATTCAATGTTCCATGTGTACTTACAAAGAATGTGTGCTATGATTTTATTGGATGGAGTGCTGAAATAAATTCCAATTAAGACTGATATACTGTACAGGTCTTCTACATCCCTTTGATTTTCTGTGTATTTGCTCTATCAAACATTGAAAGAGATGCCTTAAAATCTCCAAGTATAGTTGTAGATTTGTCTATTTATCCTTTCAGTCTAACAGTCTTTTTCTTTTTAATTTCAGGAAATTATGGGGGTACAAACATTTTGTTTACATGTTGTGACTTTGCCACATCCCAACCATGATTTGAGACATGCCCTTCCCCCCCACTATGCTCACCGCATCCATTAGTTGTGAGTTTACCCACCCCCAAACCCCCTACTCCAAAGAATATTACTACAAAGTCTAACAGTCTTTCTTTCGTGTATATTGAATCTCTGTTATTTGGTGCATACACATTGAGAATTGTTATCTTATCCCCTTTTGGAGAATTTGTTAGTTTATCATTAGGCAATGTCCTTTTATATTCCTGGTTATAGCCTTTGTTCTGAAATATTAATATAGGCAGTAGTAAAGCAAGCGTTCCCTGTGTTTGGGAAACTTTTGTCTGAGTACTTTTGATTAAAAGAGAGAAGTAATTATCACAGACTGTCTTTTTTTTTCATTTAGTTACATAAGTCAGCCCTTTGGACTATTATCTGCCATTGACTCTGAGTTCACCCTGCTTAGATACAAAGGTCTGCTTTATTTTGTAATCCCTCCTGGTCATCATCTTCAGTAATATTTTATTCCTTTCATGATGGTTAAACAAATATACACATTTAAATTTCTTTTGCAGTTCAGCTCTTGAATGTTTAAAGCAAAAATACAAGCAAAATTATGGGGAAAATTTAGTGCCCTGGAATCTGGGAAAATGACCTATGAATTACAAGCTGACAATGATTGGATTAGGCTTTAAAAAAATAAAGATTCAGAGTCATTCCATATTTTCAGACTATAAAACATAAAGTATAGCTTCAAATTAATTTTTTCTTATCATAAAGAACATATATGCATGGCAGAAAAGATTTTAAAATACCCATAAAGGAGACAAACTCATAAATAAGAATTTTCTTTTTACTAAAAATATTCAAAATTTATCTTAAAATGTATATAGACATGTAATTTTTACAATTCATAAATATAGTCATATTATGTTTATTGTTTTTCTGGCTTTTTTTTTGTCTTTTGGAACCCCCTTTTCTCCATATGCCCACAAAAATAAGCTGTTCTTTGTAAAAATGTATTATTTAGTTTAGTTTAATTTAATTTTTTCACAAGTTATAATTGCCTATAATTATACACTGTAGGTACACAGTGATGTTGTGATATATGTATTTATTATGGAATGAATGAATCAAGCTAATTAACATATCCATCACCCTAAATACTTATCATTTATTCTTCCTGTATAGCTGCAACTTTGTACATGTTGACCTACACCTCCTACGTTACATGATCAAAGTTACTTAGTAAGTAGAAGAACTGAAATGTGTACTTTGATTCATAACTACATATTTTAAAACTAAAAATTACTATACATTACATAGTGATATTTAATTATTAATAAATAGATATTTGTTGTAATGCTACTATATGCCAGATAGTGCTCTAGGAAATTTCTTCTCCCTAACTCCTACATCTAACCCATCATCACTAAGTACCATTAATCTTATCTCCTAAATATCTCTACACTTCTTTTCTTTCTTCCCTTGTTCAGTGGCACCAACCTAGTTCAAGACACAGTCTCATCTGCCATTGAGGGTATAGCAACAGTCACCTGATGGGGAGTACCAGCATCCATTCTTGGGTCCGTCCAATCCATTCTCTGCTCTGCAGTCAGAATGATCTTTGAAAGCAAAAATCTGCTGATGTCACTTCTTGTGTGAAATCCTTTAATGACTGTAGGATAAATATCCAAATCTGAATGTTTGGGCATTTAACTACTTCCAGTCTTCAATGAATCTCTTGAATTTTTTCTCTTAGTGCTCCAATCACATTGAATCTCCTTTAGTTCCTTGAATCTTCTCTAGAGCCTTGACATCGGCTATTCCTTAAGCTGGAGCATGTCCCTCCCTTTATGTCCGTTAATTACCTCCCAGTCTCAGGTCTCCCCTTAGGAGACCCTTCCTTGCTCTGGTTGACTCAACTAGGTCAATTTCCCATTATAGGCTCTCATAATACTTAACTTTCCCTTGTAGCATTTGCCATAGTTCAATTTTATGTGTGACCATTTGATTAATGTCTCTTTTTCCTGGTTGGTTGTAAGAGACAAGAATGAACTCATGTGTCTGTTTTTGCTCACCATTGCAATTCTAGAAGTAGTGCTACAATACCATTTGTTGAATCAATAAATAGAGAAATGTTTGTGTGGGAACAAGTGACACAAAAACTGACGAGCTGAAGCTCCCTGGGGAGGGTGAAGGCTCACAGTGGGTGGAGAAGCAGTATGGCACCCGCCATCTCAACTTGGGTCTGGTGATGGGGAGCAACCCTGAGGGGGCTGGCAGCCTGGTGCTTTGTTTTCAAGAAGCTCCCCATTCAGTGGCAGTAGCAGCTTTTGGGTTCATGAGGGTAGAGAAGCCCTTTAGCAGCTCAGGTGTCTGCAGACTACCAGAGGTATGAGGGGAGGAGAAACAAAACCCCTACTTACCCTTTCCATGCGACTCCAAGTTTCTCAGAGATTGATCTCTGCCAAAATCTTGCTCCTTCTTATTTTGCTCTGCAACTTCTTCCCATGGAATTTCCAGTAGGTTCTGGCACTTTTCCTTCAGAATTACACATGAGCTATGTTTTTTTCTTTTTTCTGTCTAAAGCTTTTCCTTCTTTCTGAGACCATCTGGCAAACGATATCTGTAGTCAGCTATCTTGCCCTATGCTCAGATCTTTATTCCCTAGAAAAAGATGTGCCATGATTCAAGCCCTCAATAAACATAGACCCTTGTTGGGAGAAAGAAGACTTACCAGATATTTAATTACATAACAAGGCAAGAGATGTCACCAGTCAGTAACCAAGAACCAGCTCTTAGCTTTGACTCATCACAGTTATACAGTGAATTCTTGTTGAATCAATGAAAATGAGACATCGAAACTGTAAATGCTCCTGGAATTCAAAAGAAGGTGGTCTTGGCTACAATGACTAAGAAAAATTCGCCAAATTACTTTTTCGTGTCTTTAAGGATACAGCTTGACATATCAATTCCCTCCTTTCTTTCTTTCTTTCTTTCCATCAAAATTCAAGTTGACCACTGAAAATTGCCTTCCTCACTTTTGGAGACTTTATGACCATGGTATACTTATAATTACTGGTAGATACATGTGGGTGCTAACAAAAACGGTTTGTTTTCTTTTTTTTGAGAAGTCGATATAAAGAACCTTGGCAATAGAAACCAAGGATCTTTTCATAGGTTAAATAGTAGGAGAAAAGCTGTTCTTGCTCAAACACCTTCTTCCTAGGAGATTGTGTGTCATGGTGATAAGAAGAGTTGATAAGTACTGGGCCAGTATGAAAATTGTAGGCATGTGGTAATGATAAGTATCCAGTATGATTAGGACTTGATTCAGTCAAACCTTTCACTGGCATGTACACTAGAAAATTCTAGGTGGAACTTGGCCTGTCTTGAAATGTCCCCCCCTCTCATTTATGCCTAGCATCTTCAATGACGTTTTTGAAATTTCCTTGGAATTTAGTGAGTGTATGTTGCATCTACTACTTAGGCCAAAACCCCCAACTTGAGGTCAAAAGAACTACTCTGGAGTCTATGTTCCCAGTCATTATGGTCCCAACCTCTGCCAGCACTCTAATGTACGCTGCTTAGAATGAGAATAAGGTCCATACTGGAATATACATTCACAGCAACGAGTTAACCATTCATTTAGGGCATTGTGTATTTTGAAGTTTAATTTATTTCACAGTGAAGTAATATGTTGATGTTCCATTCAGTCTTTTATTTTCATTAAATCAGATTACAAGGTGGGGTTTGAGAGTCTTTTCTCCCTTTGTGTTTGAATAGCATGAAAAGATATCATCTACCCTTTCTTTGAACAAAAGAGAAAGCAGACTAAAGATGGTTGGAGAACAGCTTGCCAGGTAGCAATTTGGAGATGCTGAAAATTATGTCACACATCTGTCAGGCTTTCGCTGCTCTGGCTTTAAAACCTCCTATCACCTCAAACCTTTCTGCTCCTCTGCTATGGCCACATAGATACCCATAGTTAGACCCAATTAGCTCCCAAAGAGGACATATTTTCTCTCTCTTACCCATTCATATAGCTCCCCAACCCCAAGATGAGTAGAGTTAACCCCCTCCACTCTGACATTTGTTTCCATGGAAACCCAACAGGGAACAGGAAGGAGAGTCCAAAATTATGCCTCTTCCAGGGGGCAGAATCCATTAGGCCAGTACATGTGACTATGAGTCCTTCACATGGTTATTTTAAAGTAATGAATCTAAGCCTTCCCAGGGTCTGATTCATGCTTTTAAAATGTAATAAGAGAACACTTTCTAAGAAAGAGGTTATCCTCAGTTTATGTTCATAAGTAAAGGTAGATTTTCAGATCATGCACTGGAAGATGAGGCCCTGTCACCCTGCTATCATTTGAAAGCTCACATTAACTTAAGGCTTTGGCTTGACGGGGCATATGCAGAGACACCACAAACAGTTCCAGAGGCTTATTGGTTTTCTTCATGATTTATCCTCCTTCCTAAGATACTTCTCTACTCCTGTTCTTGGAGCTGAATCATGATAGGTATAGAATAGTGTGGAGTGAGTGTCACATATGGAAAAGATTGTAAAGGCAAGAAAGTGACTAGCATTCTTTGAAGGTCTACTATTTCCCAGCCCTTCTGATAGGGAAATTTTATTCACACACACACACAGACACGTGAATCTTGACAGCAACATTTTGAAGTAAGTATTTTCTCTAGGCAGAGCTAACTTCTGCTAATATTTTTGGTATATGTACTTCTAAACTAATTGTATTATCCTACTTGTATTATGTTTGTGTACACATATAGCTACATAGACATGTTATGCAAAGTTTATACAAATTGGACTATACTATTATAACGTCTTTCTACTTAAAAATGGCAATCTAGTATTTCATCATACTAACACATCAAAGTTTATTTGCCAGTCTTTCGTTCTTGGTTTTTTAGGTTGAAAAATATCCTATTGTATGTGCCATAACTAATTTATTTAACCACACCTTCTTTTTTGATATTTAGTGATTGTTTTCCATGACACACTATTGTGATGAATATTTTTTAATCACTTTTGTGTGCATTTAATAATTCCATTAGGGTAATTACTAGAAGTGGAATTATCAGATTAAAAGGCATTAATATTTTTTAATGATACTTCATATGCATTGCTAAGGTGGCCTGAGGAAGGATTATAAGCGTGTTACACTTGTCCTAGAAGTGTATGAGATTGTCCCTTTCCTCACGTTCTTGCTAAACTAGGTACTTAAAAAATACATTTTATTTATTTATTTTCTAGAGATAGGGTCTCACTCTGTCACCCAGGCTGCAGTGTAATAGCATGATCATAGCTCACTCTAACTTCAAATTCTTGGGCTCAAGTGATACTGCTGCCTCAGTCTCCTGAGTAGCTGGAGCTACAGGCATGTACCATCATAATCAGGTAATTTTTAAATTTATTTTCTAGAGACAAGTTCTCACTATGTTGCCCACACTGGTCTTAAACTCCTGGCCTCAAGCAATCCTCCAACTTCAGCCTCCCAAGTGCTGGGATTATTGGCATAAGCCACTGGCTGGGCCTGAATTTTAAGAATCTTAATACTTTATCTTAAGCAAAATTTATTGGTCAAGAAAAACAGAATTTCATTTTTACTAAAACAAGAAAAGTTAAGGATGATTATGTGAATACCCAGGACATATTTTTGAAACAATTTAAAATCAAGTGAATTGATTAGAACTTTATTTTGGCTGCTCATAGTATTTAGGGAATCTTTTCCCCCTCTAATCATGCTGTGTATAATTGCACAAAGACACAGCGGGAGACAGACATTTTGAAAAAATACTCTGAAGCCAAATTGAAAAGGTATCTTTTATGATCCATGTCACTTTGATTTCATGTGGTAATTATTTTTGCAGGCATTTACATATAATTTGAACACTGCTTTTCACAGAAGCCACTATTTTTTTCTGGGTATCATAAAACTATGCATTGGAAAATATGAATTGGAGGAGAATTTTTGAGTTATTGCTTAAAATTTCCTCGAAAATTGAAAGATTGCCAGAACTGAAAAATCCTCTTTTCAGTTCACAGCTGTCTACTTGCTTTTTTTTTATAAAAAAATCTTTCAACATGAGGAACATGTACACAATTTAGACAATGGTATACAATGGTAAAAGTAGCATACTACCTGGAAGGAAACTTGAGTCCTAATCCAGGGTTCAGTCAATAAAAAGCTATATAACTTAGCCAGATTATCACTTCTCTGGTCTTCAATTTCATAATCTACAAAATGAAAGAGTTGGACTAGACAATGTTTATAGCCCTTTTTCAAACCTAATATTTAGCTCTACCTTTTTTCTGAGAGGGAGGACTATCTTAATGGTTAATTTTTGCATAAGTAACCAAAGTAACTACAAATCTAGTATTTTCCATTGAATTGGGCAGAGATAGCATATCTTGTACTGTGTGTCTACTGTTATGAATTTTTAATTTAAAAGTAGGAAGGAAAATGTCCAGAATTTGCATGTTGACTCTGTGCTAGGATGGAAATATATATATTTCAGGTATCAGGTGTTTGAGGTTTTAGATGTGCCTGGAATTTTAATTGTGTGTTGGAAATACACTCTATATTTTGTATGTTTAACAGCCAGCAGGCAAAATGGACTGTGATATTTTTCTCTACTTGGCATGTTTTGTAGCCCTTTTCTGGTTTCTAGGGGGAAATCCTTTCCTACTCCTAGTTCTGGGGGGCTATCAATCAGTGTCTGCTCCCCCTACCTGCACTTCACCCACATCCACTCACTGAATGGCAAGTCACTGAAGCTCGGCCAGTTAGAGCCCACTCTGGAACATTTCTGGGGCAGCTGGAGGGAAAGACTCCCTCTTCTCTTGGTATTTCAAGTTAAAATTTGTTGGGCTGACATTGCCAGTGGCCATCATTCCCAATATGTGGAAATAGCCTGAAGAGGGAATCAGACCAACCTAGAAAGAGAATTAAAAATGAGTAGACATGAGTGACTCTGATGATATTGGTTGTATCCCTAAATCCTGCAGTATATGCATGATTCAATGATTCTTTTTTGAAATATAAGCTTGTTTGAGTTGTTTTCCAGTTTTAGCTATTGAAAGAATCCTAATACAGCAAGTAAGAGGGAAACTAAAAGCAAAAACAAAACTAGCTCCAAATATTTTTAAAAAGAGGCCTGTTTAGGTCATATGTGCATTCTAATAAATATTCAGTGAAAAGTAATTTTAATAATAGTAGTTCAAGTAAAGGGCTTTCGGTTGTTAGTTTGGACTGGAAGAATGCTTGTCAAATTCTGGGTCAAAACTACCAACAAAATGTTAGGCTTTGTTACAAATCTACAGAGAATTAAAAACTACATGGAAGTATTGCACATTTGTAACTGATTTTGGCATGGGCACATTTGAAATAGTGGTATATTGGTTAAGAACCCTAAAAAAAAAACTAAGAGAACTGTGTTGAAGTCTCAGTTTTATATTTAAAGGTGTGTGGCCTTGGGAAAGCGACTTTCTTTGGAACTCAGTGTCCTCTTCTGTGAAATGAGGTGATTGTGATTCATTGCTCATGGAGTCCTTTCAGTTCAGAAGCTCTCTCATCTCCTTTCACCCCTTCCCCTCTCGTCTCTGCTTTTTCTTCTACTATGGTTTGTAGTTCCGATGTTTCAGGTCATGAGACACATAACTGAGCTGAAGAATTTACAGGTCATATGATTAAGGCAATAAAAACACAAAAGTAAGCAATTCTTCAAATTAGAATATAGTTTGAGAAGGACCAGATCAACAAGGTTGAATATATTTTGTTGTTCATCAAATAACTTCCCTCGTGATTCTGAACACATACTTAGATTATATTTCTGGCTACACTTGCAGTGAGGTGTGATCTTATGAATGATTTTTTGCCAATAAGAAGTGAGAATAAATTATGAATGCCATCTGTAGGCCTGGGCCATAAACTTCCCACTCGGTCCTCCACAGTCACTCTCTTCCATTGTCTACTGATTGAACACTGAGGATTTGGTGGTGGACTCCAAGCGCTATCAGGATAGATGGAAAGAGCCTGAGTTCCCCAATGACTGTACAGAGCAGAGCCATGAGACTGTTGAGTCTTATTTATTCATTTATCTCCCCTTTACTTATTTATTCATTTACATAACGTGGGCCAATATAACCTTTCACCAAAATAGCTTTAGTAACTTCCAGGGATAGGCTGCTTGGTTGAATGGGCTTGTGACCCTGACTCAGTGTTTTATTTTTTATTTTATTTTTTTTGTCTATTTAAAGAAAATGTAACATGAAGCAGTAGAATATGGGTTTGGGAATAGTAACTGCATTTTCCATTTTGTACCAGGACATTTGGCATTATGTACACATTACAGCTATCACAAATTCCAGGAACTCAACAACCCTTTATTTGTTTTATCCATCATTGCAGTTCTGATGTCTGTTTTGTCTTTGTTAATCTTCCTGAAGAGAGCTCTGAGTCTGTGAGCTCCTCCTAAAAACATCATTGACTCTTTTGTCTTCCCTCTGCAACAATGGGATAAATGTTCTCTTGAATAGCAAGGATTATTTATGGCAAAGGTTTCCTCAATGTCGATTTGTCCACAGAGGGAAGCACAACTCCAAGGGCACGTTCTTCTCTGGATGCCAGACCCAACTCCCATTAGCAGTAACGAGCACTACGTGTGTGGCTGTTGCCTTTTCTGGGCCACTGCAGCAAAGAGAGGAGCCTTTTGTCATCCATCACATCGGCATCAACCCTTGCTCACCCCTTTCCTTCTTCTCTAAATAGCTTTCCAAACAAGAAAGTGGAAACATTCCATTGCTTATCTCGGGCCAAAATGTTCTTTTCGGTAAGTTATAAAGTCTTCCAAAGCTGAAGGACAGAGTCTGTTCTCCCTGGACACAGGACCATGCTAAGAGACTTGGCCTCATGGTGGTGTCAGATCATGATCATTGATGGCGTTGACTGTAACTTCTTGAACCTCAGGAACCTTGACTTCTTTGGATCCAAGACAGTACTTGGCATCCTGCTAGGCAAATAGTCCATGATCTGTGATTATAGCCAGGTGCTTGCTATGCCCCTGCAGCCATGGTAGAAACAAGACTGTCCATGGACAGTGAACGCAGTATAGGTAGCAGTGGCTTGCATGCAGTGAGTAGAGGCCAAAGACCCTGTGAAACGTTGCCCAGTGCTCAGGACAGCTCCACATCACAAAGAATTATCTGGTCGAAAGTATCAGTAGCACTGAAGCTGAGAAATCCTGCACTAGAGTCAGTTTCTACAGCTTGTAACTACGAACTTTTCTAAAACATGTGATATTATTAACCCTATTTTATAATGAAAGAAGAGATTGAATTAGGTTAAATAAGGTGTTTTGGAATAAATACCAAAGATAGCCTGAGAAAAGAGAAACTCATGTTAGCCCAGCTTTTCACAATCTTTTGTTAGGAAAACTATTGGAGTCCTTGACAAAAAGCACAATTTGACTTTGTGGTGGCTTTGTAATGTGTTGACTTGGCTAGAGTGACCTACATTTCCCCAAATTCCAATTTCTTATATGTTTCTGGACAGGGTTGAACAAAAGAGATGTTCTTGGGTGAGATATGGATGCAGGATGTGAGGCAGCTGCTGTTTTTTAGCTCACACATGTTGTCACTGACTTATGGCTGTATAATTTATTGCCCATTCTGGGACCCTCTTGAGAATGGAAGGAGGAGTGTGATTAATAATTACACTGGGACAGTAGGCACAGATGTCACCTTACTCATGAGGCTGTGTGTTGGCCTGTCATGAAATAGACCACTGTCTTATACCAAACCCACCTTATCAGGGACAGAGGTACTTTTACATATTTATAGTCATACAGTATATTTTGTTGCATCTGGGTATTTTTGCCATTTAACATTGTATCATATTTTCTATATTTCTGCAGTCCTATATATCTCATTTCAAAAGTAGTTGCATATAACTATATTGGGGTACTTTTTAAATCCCCTTACCTCCCATATAGCATCTTTCTTCTTTTGGATTACTTTTATGGAATAATGATCAGAAACGAGATAATTGTATTAAAGTGTAAATACATATTTATGCCTCTCCCTAATGAATGTATGCATCAAATTATTCATGGAATAAAAGATACAATGGGCTTTATTTGGTCTCTGCCTGCTTCTTCACCTCAATCTCTCATCACTCTACAATATGCCTTAGAGTCCCACTGAAATTGCTGCAGCTCCAAGAACTTGACATCTTGTTTCATTTCTTTATATGTGTTGCCCATGTAATTTATTCTGCTTGTAATATTCTGTATCTCTTATTATGTTCAGAGGAATCCAACTCATCCTTCTAAATTAAGCTCTAGTATCACCTCTGTGATGGCTTCTATAACCACTACCTATTCTAAACTATCTCCCTAGCTAAGGGGAACTAAATTTGTCCTTCTCTGGTTTGATAGCAATTCATATAGTCCTCATGTATAATATCAACCATTTTATTTATTGTTTGTTTATTTTCCTATTGGACAGGGAACATCTTGACAGCTGGTATCTTATGTTCTTCATCTTTGAGTTATATTGCCTTTAGAGGTACTGAACAGATTAATGATATTCTTTTTTGCCTCCTGCCCTTAAAGTATGGTAGTCTAATTCTTTATTTCCACATTGATATTTTCCTCCTGATAACAAACTTTTAGAAGAGTTAATGAACAACAGAATTGGTCAGAATTTTTATGTTTTTGGGGCACAAATATATAGCAATAATATAAACTGTGAAGTAGCATTTTAATGATTCCCAATGTATTGAATTGGTCCTAGTTTATCTGATACATCATGACCTGATGAAGCCTGGTGATTTTAGAAAAAATAGCATTTAAAAATGCTCAAACCATAATCTTAAATAGAAGTGAGGAGAGTGAACATCTTTGTCTTGTTTCTGATTTTAGGACTACAGTATTTAACATTAAGTATGATGTTAGCTGTAGGTTTTTCACAGATGCCCTTTATTAGGTTGATGAAGTGTCCTTCTGTTCCTAGTTAGTTGAACGTTTCTACCATGAAAAGAGTTTGGGTTTATCAAATGCTTTTTATTCATCTTTTAGATAATTATGTAGATTTTTTTATTCTGTTAACACAGCATATTATATTAATTGATTTTCGGATGTTAAACTAACCTTGCATTCTCACTTAGTCATGGTGTACGATCATTTTAATATGCTGCTGAATTTAGTTTGTTGGAATTTTGTTGAGGAGTTTTGCATCCATATCCATGTGGAATATTAATTTTTAGTTTATTTTTCTTGCAGTGTCTTTGTCTGGCTTTGGTATCAAGTTAATAGTAATGTCATAGAATGAATGTAAAAGTGTTTTTTCCACTTCTATTTTTTTAGAAGAGTTTGCAAAGAATTGGTGTTAATTCTTCCTTAAATGTATGATAAAACTCACCAACAAAATCATCTTCACTGGGATTTTCTTTGTTTGAAGGTTTTTGATTACTAATTCAATCTTTTTATTTGTTATAGGTTTATTCAGGTTTTCTATTTCTTCTTAAATCTGTTTTCGCAGCTTGTGTGTTTCTAGGATTTGCCAATATCATGTAGGTTATCTAACTTGTTATCATTCTATCTCTGTAATGTTTGTAGTAATGTCCCCACTTGCATTCTTGCTTTTAGGAATTTGATTATTACCTTTTCTTCTTGGTCAAACTAGATAAACTTTTGTAAATTCTGTGATGTTTTGAAAGAAACAAATTCTGGTTTTGTTTATTCTGTATTCTTTAAAATTCTCTATTTTGTTTATTTCCATTCTGATCTTTATTGTTTCATTTCTTCTGCTTGTTTTGGGTTTTCTTTGCTAGTCTTTTTCCAATTACTTAAGGTAGAAGATTATTAATTTTAGATTTTCCTTTAGAATATAGTCATGTATAGCTATAAACTTCTCTATGAGCACTGCTTTCATTGCACCCCATAAGTTTTGGTATGCTGTGGTTCTCTTTTCATATATTTTGAAGCATTTTCTAATTTCCCTTTGATTTCTTCTTTGACACATTGACTACCTAAGAATGTGTTGTTTAATTTGCACAAATTTTTACATTTTCCAGATTTCATTTTTTTTATTCATTTCTAATTTCATTCCATTGTCATTGGAAAAGATATTTCATATTATTTCAATCTTTTAAAATTTATTGAGACTAGTTTTATTACCTAACATATAGCTTGTCCTGGTGAATGTTCCATGTGCACTTGAGAAGAAGAGTGAATTAAGAAAGAATAAAGAGAAAGCCACAGTGTCTTTTGTGACCTCGCCTAGGAAATTATGTTCCATCATTTCTGCAATATTCTATTGGTTACATACTGAAACCTTATTCAATGTGGGAAGGATTATAGAAATGCATGAATACTAGGAAGTGAGAATCATTTGGGGTTCTGTCAAAGACTGACACCAAAGTCTTCTCTCTTGTTCCCAGTGATTCACAGCAGTCACACCTGCAAAACACACTCACCTTCTTACAAAGTCCCCAAAAGTCTCCTCCTATTACAATATTACCCAAAGTCCAGAATCTCCTTATCGTTTAGATGGTCTAGGTATGAATAAGGCTTCTAGAGTGCTCCTTAAGAACATTTCCTTGAGTACAGTTTCTCTCAAGCTAAAGAACTTTGTGAACTAAAAATACAATTCCCAAGAGGGAAGACTAGAAGCAGCCTGCATTTGCGGCTGTCAGGGAGAGGATCAAAGGTTGTGGGCAGAGGTTCACATGAAGATGGACCCACCCAGAGAGAGCATCGTGCATCATCAGTCAGAAAAGTGACTGGAGATACCCAAAGTGAAGGAGAGAGAGGTAGAGTAACCAGCTTGGCAAGATCAGAGGGTACCTGGGGAAGCATCCACATGTGGGGAGCCACTCATCTCCCTGGCCCCATCAGCTGCAGTGACCTACAGTCCTGTGACCTGCCCTGGTGCTGACCAAGGGCCTCTGACCTGTCCAGGTGCCTGCCAAGGTCCCACAACCAAACCCACTTCCAGCTGTGGTCCTGTGATGTTCCCAGGTGCCTAAGATCCTGTGCCTCACCCAGGTGCCCTCCAAGAGCCCACAGCTTGCCCAGATACCTGCCTACATCTCATGACATGCCCTGGTGCCAGCCAATATAAACTTACCTACTGGGTAAAATGAACACTCTTCTACTGACAAGCACACCAGTAGCCCTGGGTTAAGCATTATATAAAGCTTCTATGTAACAAAGACACTTGTGCTCCCTTAATGTTTTGAAATAAAAATTAAAAAATAAAACACGTTGTCTTTTCCACACACACCCACACATAATTGTAGGACTCCCACAAAATAGTTGGTATAAATACTGCTGCTCAAAAAGGGAGAGATGGGAGGCACATAAGAGTCATTAATCCATCGCAATTCTGAAATTCATCAGGTTACAAGTGGTAATTCCTCACAGTTCTTCGCTCTGCCTTCTAGGCACTGGTTTCTGTTCTCTAAATTACCCTTCCTTTTTTCATGAAAGGTGGCCATATTTTCATGCTTGTCATTTTCTAAGGGGTTCTAAGACCTTTTTTCATCTGTATCTGCTGCTTTTAATGCAAGCCAGTGGTATTTCTGCTAATATATTTTTCTTAAAAACTTTGGAACTCTATTGGAATTTTATTGGGGTTCACTTCACTAGACAAAAGTTATCCCTACATATCTTTTTAACATGATATCCTCTTCTTTTTAGGCTTCTGCTGAGACTGTTGTGGGATAATAGTGTTAAATTGTTTTGAAGCTCTATTTTTTTACTACATGAGGTTTCCTTAGATATTTCCAAAGTCTTCATCAAAGTAAAGGAGCATGCACAAAAAGGAGCATCTTAGAATCCAGTCAGAGGATGGGGCATGGGGAGTCTATCCTTAGCATAAGTTAGAATTAGTGTGTCTCGGGTTTCTACCATGTATAACTTGTGAGGCTTAATTAGTGTTGCTCCTGCCAAAATACAAAGCTGCCTCAAGTGGAAAAGAGAAAAGGCCCTCCTTGTTAGCACCCACATCTCTCTGCTAGATGTTGTTGTGATACACATGTCCAGGCATAGCTGAAAGTCTGCTGAAATTATAAAAATTGAATAATGCATGATACAATGCTGCGCTGCAGACTTCGTTTTATTATCTAAATGTTACACACTTTAATATGCCTCCCAAGAAGGTGCCTTGTTTATTACGTATCACACGAAAATGAAAGAGAAACAAGAATGGCAGAGAAAAGAAAATGATTTTGCCAGATTATTTCAGTGCTTTGGTACATGAATTTGAATTAGTAAGTGAACTATTTCAGTATAAATTTTATTTAGAGGAAAGTCTGTTTCTCCCCACCCAACTAAATAAATATTATACATTAGTGTAAAATAGCACCAAATGGTTAACTACTGAGAGTGCCTGCTTGTCATGGTGTGAACCTGCATAAAAATTTAATAATTCTGCAGTAAAACAATGGAACAAAGTATTGTGCACTTGATCCTATACATTAAGTAAGTTGTAAATCATGCCTATGGTCACTAGTAGCAAAGACACCACTCAAGAGGTTCCTTAGAAAACTGTTTGCTATGGATTGAATGTTTGTGTCCACCTAAAATCCGTATGTTGAAATCCTAATCCTCATTGTGATGGTTTTAGGAGGAGGGATTTCCTTGGTAATTATGTTATGAGGCTGGAGCCTTCATGATGGGATTAGTGCCCTTATATGAAGAGACATTCAAGAGCCTGTATCCCCTCTCTCTGCTCTATAGATATAAAATGAGAAGATTGCTGTCTGCAAACCAGGAAAACTGCTCTGACCAGACATCACATCTGCCTGTGCCTTGACTTTGGAATTCTTAAACTCCAGCACTGTAAGAAATAAATGTTTGTTATTTAAGCCACCCAGTCTATGGTATTCTGTTATAGAAGCCCAAACTGACTTCTGCTCACATGTTTATTCTCTTCATGTGAATAACATGAAAGAATTTTGTGGGTTTTTTTAAAGGTTTTAAATAAAAGTATTCACCCACCTGTTTTTTATTCTTATTCATTTAAGACATACCTCTAACCCTTGCTAGGGAGAGGCAAAGATATAAAATGTAACCAAAATGTCTGTACTCTCATATTTTCCTGAAATAATAAAAAAGACTAGTTATTTATATGCCTCTGATGTACATGATTTTTCTAACCAATTGTGAATTTTACCTTTAAGAAAGAAATGAGCTGATATATTCATAGATTCAAAATGAATATTTTTTTATACTCCTTTATATGCCAGGCGTTGTGTTAACGACTGAGTATGCACAGATGAATAAGAAATACTCCCAGCTCTTAGAGAACATATAGCACAGTGCACAAGACAATTTCAGTATGAAATGCTACTAGGTGAGATGGGTTTGGGAGCACAAGAAGTAACAAATGTGGTTCAAATTCTCCATTCAGAAAAGTGTTGAGGGAAACCAGTCACCAGTTCACATCCCATGACCATTAATATCTCCAAAAGTTCAATTCATACACATTAGGTTACTTTAAAGACCATATTGAATAAACAATTGGATAACCCAGCAGGTGACTAATAGCTTTTTGCTTACTTTGGGATAAACCCTCTGTGATTCTCAGAAATCTCTTAATTGTTTGATTATTTAACAAAAGGTTCCTGCCGTTTAAGTCTTCAAACCCCTTGAAAGTCATAGTAAGAATTAGTTTTTCATGCTCTCAGTCACAGGGGGCTCATTTTCCCCTTGTTCCTGGGAAGGATGGTAAGATAGGTTTCTTTTCAAGGTAGCAGCCATTAACAAGTGAGATGGTTCTTGATTTAACTGTGCCCTCACTCTAAAGCAGGCGACTATCTCTCTTAGTCTCTGTTCAAGTTATTCCAAACAGGGTCACTGTGATCAATAAAGGTTTGTAGAATGAATAATGAGTCACTTATTGTGGCTCAGTTTCCAAAGCTGATCATCTGATTCGGTCACCTTTCCAGTACTACAAGTTGCACACCTTATTCTGTGTGCCATGCAGTTTAGTTTCAGTTTTCAAGGACACAAGTGCTGTGTTTTTGCCAGTGACTCACCCAGTGTTGGGTTGCAGAGGCTGATAAAGGTAGGTATTATCCTGAAATAATACATCTCTGCATTCCATGAAGAACAATCCTAACCATTAGGTCACTTGCTGTGAAGATAAACCTTCCATCTAAATAACCAGCCATTGGAGTCAGCAGAAGATCTTGTCTCTTGAATGAAATGCAGACTCTTTTGCACTGTGGTTTAGCTCTTCATACTCTGTGTTTAGCCACAGTTTACAATATCAGGAAGCCAACTCAAACACTTCTAACCCTACCTATCTCTTTAGCAATCATAGTTGATAAATGCCTTGTTTATCAACTTTTTGTAGAAGTTCTGAGAACCATATCTTTCTGCTTTTGGGGGAAGGATTCAAACATCCTTCTGCTTACAGCTTAAAAAAGTTGACTGTAAAAGGCATATTAGCTTGTCAATTTAAATCATTACAAGAGATGGAGACAATTACTGGTACTTAAATCCAGTTGGAGATCTTATCACAGACCACAAAATAGATGTATTTTTGCCTTCCATATTGAGAAAACAGCAGCTGCAATGGCCTGGTAGAGTTTGCAAGCCTCTGCCTTGAATAATCAACTAAATTGTCAATCCCCTGTGTCCTAAAGCCAGGCAACAGGGTATCTTGCTAACCAAGGACTTGATTGTTACCAGCATATTTTAATAGAGAACATTACTCTCGTCCATGATACTTAAGGGGAAACTCTAGATTCTTGTTCAAATCAAGCAAAATTCTTATTGAAAGCAAAACCTTTGGAGGCATAATGATTGGGGCTTGAATCCTGTCTCTACATTTTGAACAATTGCGATCTCTTTGAATCCTAGTTCCAAGTCATAATGTGAAGACAAAAATAACTTATAAATAAATAGCTCATTAAGTAGCTGATGTTCTCTCCCCTATCCTGCCTTGGTCAAGGATTAACTCACACAACAACAAACTCTCAAATATCTTCTCTTTTGCTTACCCCTAACATAGGGGCTGGAGAGCTAAGTATTCCTAGTCACAGTCCAGCCAGAAGTGGTGTTGTGACACAATTCTGCCCAGTGATAAACAAGCGTAAGTGTGATGGGAAGGATTTCCATTAAGTAGAAGGCTTTTGACCCTCCTACCTTCTTCCTGCTTGCAAAACAGGTGTGATGATTGAAGTTGCAATAGATCTGCTGCCACCATGAAGAAGAAAAGTCAGCGGAAAAGGATGGTAGGGCAAGAAGATAGAAAGAGTTTGGCCCTGACTACATCATCAAGTAGACATTTGAAGTTATTGAGCAGGAAAAAAGAATAACTTTCATTCAGAAAAAAATGTATTATCCTTCATGAGAAATGAGTTGTCTTCCTGTTAACATAACATTGCACCCATTTCTTTTAAACCAATAATCTGGTTTTGCTACCGTAAGAAAGAATGTGCCTCTTCACTGCCTTGAGTCACTTATGTTTTAGAATTATCTAATGCTAGACATATCTTGTGGTTCCACTTTAAATATTTGAGAGTCAATACTCAGACCCATGTCTTTCTGACTCTGATGCTCCCGATTCTAAGCGCTGCACTCAAACACTGCCCCAGTGCCAGGTACTCAGCAAAAGCTTAAAGAAAATCAAAGTTGCTGATTGACTGATGAATTGAAAAATCTCTCTCTCTCTACTTATACATTAAAAAATCTCCTCTTTCAGCACAATTTCATATTGACACTGAAATCAAAGGTTTCCATTAGCTGACTTCTTTCTCTGTAGAAGTGAGAACTGAGCTGAGAGACAGCTGAAATAAACTTTCTGTGGCATTGGCCTTGAAGGCACTGATGAAAGGCACGTACTGAAGTTCCTCCGCTGGGCCTCATGGGATGCGCACTTGTGGCCTCAGGGGCGTGGCACTGCACAAGCACCCAGAGGAAACCGCCAAGTGCACATGCAGCAGGAATGAGCCTGTGTCTCAGATGGCCGTCTTGGCTTCATATTTGCAGCCCTTTTAAGGGATCATAGCAGAGACAGCAAATTCCACGTTAATCTACTTTTTAAGAACAGAAAAGATGTTGTTTGATATTAGCCAATAGGCTCTGGTGGCTCAAAAGTGGGTCACAGGCATTGCCTTTTGCCCAGATTGATGGCCAAAAACATACTGGGCATTGTGTCCAAAATGGAATTAAATTAGTCCAGGTTCAGATAACTTACAGCCTAGATTAAATGGCTGAGTAAAGCACTGTGTTTATGGGAAGCAGAATGGAGATTTCCTCCTGAAGTATTTGTTTCAGATATAAAATGTGTGGAGCAGCTATACATTTCCTCTTAAATGCTCTGTTGTCTGTTTCCAATAACATAATGAAGAAAGCCCCAAATAGGCATTAATGATTGTAATTTCTAAATCAAGATAATAGTATATGCTCATGGTTAAAATTTTCAAATGTTAATAGTATTGAAAGGAGAAAAGCAAAAAATAAAATACCCTTGATCTCATAGTCTAACTCCCTAGCGGATATCACTGTTCACATTTTCTTGAGTACTTATGCAGAAATCTATGGATGACAAGCATATTGTTATTGGTTGAATTTTGCAACCCTGAAAAACATGTTGAAATCCTAATCCCTAGTAGCTTAGAATATAACCTTCTTTGGAAGTAGGGTCTTTACAGAGATAATCAGCTTAAAATGAACTCATCAGGGTGAACTCTAACTCAATATGACTAGTGTCCTTATAAAAAGGGGCAATTTGGACACAGATACAAATGTGCCAAAGGAGATCGCCACGTAAACATGAAGGCAGAAATTGAGGTGATGCTTCGGAACACCAAAGATTGCCAGCAAACCACCAGAAGCTAGGAAAGGGGCATGAAACAATTTCTCCCTCACAGCCCCCAGAAGGAACCAACACTACTGACACCCTGGTTTTGGATTTCTAGCCTCAGGAACAGTGAGACAATAAATGTCTGTTGTTTAAGTCACCCAGTTGACAGTGCTGTTACAGAAGCCCTAGCGAATGAATACAAATATAGATATTGATGTTGATGTACATTTACAGGTATATACATAATATTGTCTTATTTACCATTTCATTTTTTTGTGAATCACAACTCATTCTGGTCCTTCCTTGCATCTGTCTGGTTTTAATAACTTTGTGCCTGATTTTTTCCCAGTGTAATGACAGTTAAGATTCTTGTAGTGCTGTTATCCTTATTTAGCTTTTCATACTTATTAGCATATGTATCTCTGGCTCTGAATATAGTCACTATTTCATAGTTTTTTAATAAACTTTTGGATGCCCAGAAGGTGCTAAGAATTGGGTGAAGTTTATGGGGATACAGGGACGCATAAAATAAAGAGATAATGTGTAGCACTCTGCTTGAAGCTAAAGAGATTCCAGGAAAAGAGCATACCCAGAATGAAATACTATATTCATGATCTAAGTACCTGGTGCCTGCTCTTCTTAAGGTGACACACTAGATCAAGGAGTGTAGAAAGATGTAAACATCAACCCAGTGGAGCTTGATGCAATTATTTATTGAGACCATCAGATTCTCTTTTCTCTGATTCTATATGCAACAACCAAACTTTTCCATTTTAATCAAGTTTCCCATAGAGACTTTTCCACTGAAGAGGCTTGCCTGATTACGATATGATAGATTTGCTCACCTATATCCGCTGTGCTAAATTCAGTGCCTGGCTCACAGTGTGTAGTCATCCAATATTTGTTGAATTGACTAAATATTATACATAGTTAATAAATATTGTTGCATGCCTACTGTGAGTCAGAAATTGGGTTAAGTATTTTTTGTATGCTAAAAGTTAGGATTTGACACTCTGATTAATTAATCATTGATTTATGAGCCAGGTTAATATGCATTTAGACCTTCAGATCTTATCACTCTATGTAAGTTCTAGTTCTTGAAATTATAAACCCAAGGCCCAGACATTTTTCTAAGTCTTTAGGAACTTTGAAAATCCCTATTGAGCAGTCTTTCAGACTCCTTCATTTATTCATTCATTTATTTCTTCAACTCTTTCTTCATTTGATTTTTCTTTCATTATTTTTATCAGACAACAACCACCTATACCTACAAAGTGTCCGAAGTTATGCTTGGTATTGAGTGAGGATTCAAAGATATTAAGACAATCTTTGTAGTGCAAGAGCTAATACAATTTTTAAAAAATTGCTGGGAGTTACACCCTATGGCAGTTTTGAAGGTAACATACAATACTGAGGGCCCACTGCTCCCCACCAAGCCGGCTTCCATGTCAAGGGAAGCTACTATAGGAGCTTGGATTTCTAATTCTGGTTGTACCCTTCCCTCTCTTGAAGCCAAATTCATGGCCAGGGCATCTAAGACTCACAGCATGAAAGAGATTCTGGAACTCACTCAGTTACAAAGAAGTTTAATGAGGAATTCAGGATAAGAAGTTAAATTTATTATTACTTTTTTCAATCATGAAAGGGAAACTGCTTTGGTATTTATTTTTAAGCAAACACTATTATCTTCTGTTGTACAGCAGTGTTTTCAGAAGCTATTTAAGACTATAAGACTCCTTTTATAATTATCAAGATTTCAGATAAGCATTGAGCTGCTGCACTATACAGTTGACCCCGTGGTTGTAGTAGTGCGTGTGGGTGCCCCACCCACCTGAAGATAGCTTGGAGTCAGCCCAGACTCATACATTTGATGTGGTCTGTAGGAGGAGCCCCAAGTGACATTCCTCTGCATGGTGGCTGTTTTTGACCTAATCCGCACATTTTAGTTAATTTCAGGGTTTTCAGTCTGGGGTACAGTCCAATAGAGCCTTAAAAGAATTCAACAGTTGGCAGAACACTGATGATTGAAAATGCATACCTTAATTTAACCAACATTTATTGAACATTTATTACATGTACTAGATACTTTCACAGACATTAGCTTGGTTACTTCTCAAACCAATACATTGAAATAAATACTAATATTGTTCTTTTTATAAATGAGAAAATAGAAGTTCAGAAATCTTAACTGCCCCAAGTTCAGAAAGCTATTACACATTGGAGCCATGCCTAATTATTATAAATGTGGATTCTCCTTATCATTATCAATGAAGGTGATGCTCCTGGAGTATTTTTGCTTCTTTCTCCAGTCTCTCCTTCCTTCTTTTCTTCTTCCCTCTCCATGTTCTTCCTTCTTTCCCTCCCTTCTTCCTTCTTTATTGCCTCCTTTTCCTCAGTTACCCTTTCTCCATTCTTTCTTTCTTGAGTGTCTACTGTGTGGCAGCTTTGTCCTGGAACTTGGAGATTCAGAGGGAAAGACTCAGCTCCTGGAGAGATACAGAGGGAATAGCCAAGGTGAGATATTAACCAAGAAAGAGGTTATTTAAACCTGAAGCTGTACAGAAAGAAAATCTGGGGCAAGAAATGCTCTGTGAAATCACACGTTTCTAAGGCTACCTAGAAAGTCCACTTAGAGTCAAAGAGGGTCGAGAATAGGGGCCTGGAAAAGGCTGGCCTTCATGAGGATTTCTGGAAATTGAGGAGCCTCTGAAAGATTCAGAGGAGGAAATGGCCACAGACGCAGGAAGCAAACTGGAAGCTGCTTGTTTTATTAAAAGTGTCATGAAATTCAGCAAAGTTAAGTAACATGACTGAGCTCCATGGTTGGCCAGTGAAGAGTCACCTGCAAATTTCATGGTCAGGAGGAACATTATTCTCTGTTCATGTATTTCCACACCAAGTAGAGTCCTTCTTTCTGTTCCTTAGACATTCCATCTAGGGCAAGAGAGGTGACATTTTATTGGTGACTGTGGGAGAGAAACTGAGCATTCCATACTTCCTTGTCTTTGGTATCTGCTGTTCCAAAGAAGCATAATTTCTTTTCTCCTCTTGTCCATAATATGATCTTAGCACCAAAGGCCTGGTTCTAGAGTGGGGAGGTCTAAAGTAGAGCACAGTTGCCTGTGCCTCAGTGTATCCAATCCCAGTGTTTAGTATAAGGAAACCCAATGTAGCTATATATGTAAGCAGCATTTCCATATCAGCTTTATCAGTATTAAATCTGGCTTTTTTTTTTTTTTTGTTTTAGTGATGGTGTCTTGTGTTTCATAGGCTGGAGTGGTGCAGTGGCTATTCACAGGTGTGATCATAGGGCACTACAGCCTCAAATTCTTGAGCTCAAGCGATCCTCCTGCCTTAGCCTCCCAAGTAGCTGGGATGACAGGCACGTGCCACCATGCCCAGCTAAATCTGAAATTTTTTTTCCTTAATTTACCTGACTCTTCTCTCTCTCTCAGTGGATTCTCACCTTGAATGAGAAAGAAGGGTTATAGCATTTAGGGCCCCTTCAACTTTAACAATCAATCATAAAAATTTCTTCCTGCTAACAAGCAACAAAGAATGTATTTCAAAAACTCAGATAGCTATCAAAACTGGCAACAACATATTTGAGGACCATGAAATATAATTTGAGAAGCTCTGTCTTCTCAGCTGGTTGCAGGGTCTGTAGTTCTCTCCTTCTGGTTTTCAATGGTACCATGTTAGTCCTTCTCCACAGAAATTTCTACATTCATATGGGAGCAAGAGTCCTCCATGAGAAAAATAAATTATTTGGCACTTTTTACACTTTAGGGACTGTTCTAAGGGCTTTGTGTGTATTAGTTCATAGAATCCTCATGCCAACCTCATTTTATAGGTGAGAACACTGAGGCATAGAAAGGTTAAGTGACTCGTCAAGGTCACAGGGTCAAGAGAGTGGCACAACTGAGATCCAACAGCAGGTGACGTGCCATCAGCTTGCACAAACATCCGCTGTACTCTTCCCCTCCCATGCTATACCCGCTTCACCTATTTCATCATCTTCTTGATGATGGGGCAGGGAACCATAGCAACACCCCTCCTAAATAATTGCCATGAAATGTAAACTTGAGCAGTCAAATAGCTCTCATTTTAACCTGTTTTGAAAGTCACTTCATGGTCTAAAACGTGCGTGGCTCCCAGAAGGGTGCAAGGGAATCTGTAGTCACAAGTCACAAAGCAGGATGTAGAGTATCCACTCTGTGCCAGCTCGTCCAGGGTCTTTAGGTGTTTGTGTGTTTTTCCATGGATGAAACAAACTCCTCTTGTAATAGGAGATGGGAATGGGTTTGAGAGCAAGAGGAACTTTCTCTAACCTCAGGGACCTGGGGTGCTTAAGAAGTCATGAGGGAGAATGGTTCTACCACAGTGAGCTATTGAGTCTTCAAATGCAGTCCAACGTGGCCATGCTGGGTTGGACATGTGCTCTGGGGAAGTGGCTCATTGTGTCTGTTAAAGTAGCTGGGTAAGCTGAAAATCTGTACAACCAGGAGCCCCGAGGGGCGAAGAGGGGGATGAAGCTTCTACAGTGGCACATGCCTCCACTGGAGAGAGGCTTCCCTGGCCCCATGGAGTTCCTCCCTGCACACATGGCATGTGTTTGCCGACCACAGCAGCTGCTGAGCTGGAGCCCTTCCTCAGGCTCTGTGGCCGCATGGGCTTGGTAGTTTGGGGGCATGTGGCAGCAAAGTGGGATGCTTTGGGAGTGAGTTCACCAACAAGGCTAAGTAGCTTCCACCTTGATACACTGACAGCTGCAGTGGCTTTGAAAAAATGCAGCCACTGGTAGGATCAGAGCTTCTTTCTGGAAGACAAGGACTAACTATCTGGATTGAGGAAGGTCCTCAGGGAAGTAGGAACCTGAAAGAGGCAAGAAGAAGCTTCTTATGATGACGGGATGAGGGCTGGGGTGAAGGAGGTTAAATTAATTTAAATATTAAAATAACTTGGCTTGAGGTTGTTTTATACCCTAAAGGGGTGAGGAAATAAGTATATACCTATCACTGCATTTAATCCTCAGCGTATCCACTGAAGCACATATTATTATCTACATTTTGTGGATGAAGGAATTGAAGTGGAGATGAATGAAGTGACTTTCCCAAGGTCATATGGCTGGTGGGTAGGTGGACCCCAGTCTGGCCTGTGAGCAGGGTTTTTCCCACAGGCTGTAGCATCTCTTTTCAAGACAGAAGCATGAACGTACTGGTACAACAAGTGTGAGTGCCCAATTGCACCAGCATGAGGTATGTCTACTCCTCTGGGTCATCTGATAGCCAGAAGGAATATGGAGCTTGGCAAGGAGATCTTGTTATAACTATGTTTTGTAATAGGCTTTATTAGGGCAGAGGAATATGAACTGTGATGTGACATGGGATTGGTCTAATTTAGTAGGAGCCATTCCTATATCCCTACCCTGTTTGTAAACTCTCAGGTCAAGTCTGGGTTAGGTTACCAGGATGATTTCAGGATCAATTGCCTACCTGTGAGGCAGCAGCTTGCAGGGACACTAGTCACCAGCCTGGATCAGAGGCTGTCTCAAAGTTACTTTAGGAGTTGCCAGCAGTGATGAACTCATATTAGCCATAGTTTCTGAACATACAACTGGGAAAGTCCTGTAGGCAGTGACTCTTGAAGTGCCTGCCTCCCCCAAAAACTCCTTTTTGAGAGCAGTAACTACACATCACTCCTTACCTTAGTGTTTGCCAACTGCAATGCCCACAGGGTCAGGCAAGTAAGTAAATGGGTGAAGCTCGTTGACAGTAGGACGAGGTGGGGACGCTGGTGAACTGGAGGGTTCAGATGCCTTTTAAGGGATCCGCCAGTACTCAGCACCTATGGACTGTGGATAGTGTTTTCCGGCTTTCCAATGTTTCAAGGGAAGCTGGAAATCTAGATTTTCTTTTACACAAAATCTCCCCATTTAAAAATTTTGGTTTCATCTTAAATTTTAAAAAAAGTACTATGTGAGCTAATGCTGTGTAAATCAAACAGAACATTGCCATGGCTGGTTCTACCCCCTTGTTACAATAGTCACCTTACACAAAGGTTGAGTCCTTCATCTGAAGCACCTTCGTGCAGCCCTCAGCTGATTGGAGAGGGAATGGCGCCGGAGCCATGGCAACCCTCTGTAGATTGTTCCTGGAAATCACCCGTGGGAAGCTTCCTCCTCAACAGGGAAGCCTAATACTGGACGGTGACTGCTTAGCTCAATCACGACCTTGCCCTTGGGGAACTGGAACTGCAGCAGGGAGTTGCGTGGTGACAATAGAAGAAGCAGAGCCATAGACTCACCAAGAATCCTGTAATGGGAGAGCATCCAAATTGGATAACTGCTGCCCCAAGCTGATCATATGACCAAATAGCTAGAGCTTCTGCCATGTATAGAAGGTTGCTGGTGCTACTGCTGTTTTTGGAATGAGCTCCATTTTCTGTAAGATCTGACTCAGAGCCTATTGAGGCTTCAGGTTTTTCTTAAGTCCCATTTTATCTTTACAATAATACTCATTGATCAGGGTATGTCTGAGTATATTTGGGAATCTTGTAATTTTAAAGATGCTGGTCAATGCTGGAATCTGAGGTCTGATAAATATATTTGTTTGTAGTAAACCATCCCTTCTTCCTTCCACAGATGGGCTCTGGTGACCAAGTGACCCCACCTCTCCTGCTGATTGGATAAGAGGGGGATAGCTCAGCCAAGCTGAACCAATCAGACTCTATACCTTGTGAGTCTGAAACGGTATTAGTTCATCGATGATGACTGCTTGAGGTAAGAGGTAACATAAACTCAGGACTTGAGGTTCTTCTTGTGAGAGGGCTATTTCCAGTAAAATGTATTAACATAGTTTACAAGACCCAGCCTGATGTGGCTTCTGCTTTCTTTCCTAGTGTCATCACTCACCAGTCTCCCGACAACCTCTGTTCCAGCCATTCTAGCCTCCTCTGAGGTCCTCATGGCGCTGTGGTCTGTGCTGCCACAGGGCATTTGCATGTGCTATTCTCGTTTCTTGGTGAGTAGTTAGCTTCTATGTAACCTTTTGATCTCAGCCCAAATGTCACTTCTTCAGAGAGATCTAGTCTTATGTGAGATTAGATTAGAATTAACCTCCCCATTACACCCCCTCCCTCCATTATGCTTGTTTGCAGTTCTATTCAATTTCTGTTCCTTCATGTTAGTTCATGGCCCTAACTGTATGTGGCTTTTCTTCCTGCATCCTTTCCTTGTCACAAAGGTGGTTAAGGGCCTAGACTCTGGGGTCAGAATCCTTGGCTTCAAATTCCGGCTTTGCTTTTTACTAGGTATGTAGTTTTGAGCATGTTGCTTAACTTTTCTAAGTCTAAAGTTGGGCACCTATGAAATGAGGACAGTTATAGTATCTATTTAAATTAAGTATTGAGAAGTTTAAATGAAATATACATATAAATCAAGTAGCACAATGCCTGCCACTTAGTATATGCTCAGCAAGTGTTTTTTGGTGTGATGATTACCTGATTCTATGGATTGTTCCTTCAATTTAAATTTTTGAGGATAAGAATCTGATTAATTGAGCTCATCTCTTCATGCCAGCTCTTACTGCAGGTAGTGGGTTAGCATATGAACTGGTTGCCGCAGAGGGGTGTGTGTTGTGTGTGATGTGTGTGTTTAGTGTGTGCATGGGGCTGGGTGGGTGTTAGGAAGTCTATAATGTTTACTGCTTCTGTCAGTCAGAAGTTGTTTTCTGGACTACAAGGAAGCAATGTGCACCGAATGTTAACAAAGATAAGAGCTTATTGCAAGAATATAGATGGTGAGATAGAGGAAGAAGGGGCACATTAGCAGTCAGCTTGCTTAGGAGGGCCTAATACTGCATGTGAGGCAGGCACACTTCTTATGCAACCAGAACACTTCCTCCATTCTCACTTGGGGCAGACACTGAGCTTGAGGGAACTTCCCATCTTTTTGTCTGCCCTGAATTTGTGCTTGCAAAAGACTAATGTTTTCTGGAATAGCAATTTAAATGACTTTTATTCCTAGTATTTCTTTCTTTTATTTAGGTAAAAAAAGAAAGTTCTGAGCTCATCGTCACATGAAAATAATGGCACATTGAAAGAAAAAATAAAGGGCCTTCCCTTGATTTTTGTATTTCAAAAGTTTAGGCATTCAGAGGGTGCCTGAGAGGGTGTGTCCGCGCAGACTATACCAGAGATTTGGGAGAATGCAAATGAAGAAAGGGATAGAACCAATCCTACTGAAGTTTGTGTGGTTCTGTGTGGCATGGTGCAAGGAATGATTTCAAGTGGCAGGAGCAAGCCTGGGGTCGAGGATGGGGATGACATATCACAAACGCAAGTGGAACAATGACTGAAGACGTGGTGGGGGACCTAAGGAGGAAGACAGGTCACTAGACACCAGTGAAGATAAATGCCAACCCAAATCAGTCAGTAGCCATCAACACTGAGGCAAGATCTTCCACAAGCAAAAAGACTGCAACTCACTGAAGACTCAGGTGATTGTTAGCATTTTTTAGCAGTATTTTTAACTATGCAGCAATGCATTAGCACTCCATAAGCTCCCCCAAATTAGAGGAAATTCCTTCTGAGGGAGTGAGACTCTGGAATTGCCTGAGATTAAACCCCAGTAATATGGGCATTTGCAATAGAAATAAAGTTCAGAAAATAAAACAAACATATTTCTCTCGCACATTTGAATGTAGAGACTAACATTCTTACATATTTCCTAAAGATAATATATGATGAAGTTATTTTGGCACCATTTGACAAGGAACATGTCTCTTTTTGCTACAGTTCACAACAGCCAGTCCAGAGGTGACAAGTCCGTGTGAAGTAACTCGAGTCAAACACCCCCCAGTTAGTCTTACCTCTAATGGTAATGACTGTACCTTTTTAACAGTAATGACAACTTGGGCAAGAAAAGCCACTGAATTACATGAATACCTCAGAGATACTGTGGGTTCTGTTCCAGACCACTGTGATTAAGCAAATATTATGATAAAACAATTCACATAATTTTTTTGGTTTCCCAGTGCACATAAAAGTTATACTATATTGTAATCTATTAGGTGTGTGATAGCATTATGTCTAAAAAAAGCAATGTACATACCTTAATTAAAAGTGCTTCTTGCCAAAAAGTGCTAACAATCATCTGAGCCTTCAGCAAGTTGTCATCTTTTTGCTAGTGGCGAGTCTTGCCTCAGTGTTGATGGCTGCTGATTTATCAGGGTGGTGGTCTCTGAAGGTCAGGTGGCTGTGGCAATTTCTTAAAATAAGACAACAATGAAGTTTGTCGCATTGATTGACTCTTCCTTTCCCAAAAGATTTCTCTGTAGCATGTGATGTTGTTTGTTAGAATTTTACCCACAGAATTTCTTTCAAAATTGGAATCAATCCTCTCAAACTCTGTCACTGTTTATCAACTAAGTTTATGTCATATTCTAAATCCTTTTTTGTCACTTCAACAATGTTTACAACATCTTCACCAGGAGTAGGTTCCATCTCAAGAGACCACTTTATTTGTTCATCCCTGAGAAGCAACTCCTCATCTGTTCAAGATTTATTATGAGATTGCCGCAATTCAGTTACACCTTCAGGCTCCACTTCTAACCCCAGTTCTCTTGCCGTTTCTACCATTGCCATTTCAATTACTTCCTCCACTGAAGTTTTGAACCCCTCAAAGTCATCCATGAGGATTGGAATCAACTTCTTCCAAACTTCGGTTAATGTTAATATTTTGACCTCCTCCCATGAATCATGAATATTCTTAATAGCATATAGAATGGTGAATTCTTCCCAGAAGGTTTTCAATTTACTTTGCCCAGGTCCATCAGAGGAATCACTATCTATGGCACCTGTAGCCTTTCAAAATGTTTTTTTTTTTTATTTCAGCATTATTATGGCGGTATAAATGTTTAGGTTACGTATGTTGCCCTTGCCCCCCACCCGAGTCAGAGCTTCAAGCGTGTCCATCCCCCAGAGGGTGGACATCGCACTCATTATTTATGTATTTCTTAAATAACAAGACTTGAAAGTTAAAATTACTACTTGAACCATGAGTTGCAAATGGATGTGTTGTTGACAGGCATGAAAATGACATTAGTCTCATGGTATATCTCCATCAGATGCACTATCAATGAGCAGTGATATTTTGAAAGAAATCTTTTCTTCTGGGCAGGAGGTTTCAACAGTGAATTTAAAATATTCAGTAAACCATGCTGTAAATAGATGTGCCGTCATCCAGACTTTGTTGTTTTATTTATAGAGCACAGGCATAGTAGATTTAGCATAATTCTTATGGACCTTAGAATTTTTAGAATGGTTATGAGCCTTGGCGCCAACTAATGTCACCAGCTGCATTAGCCACTAACAAGAGAATCTGCCTGTTCTTTGAAACTTTGAAGCCAGACATTGACTCCTCCTCTTTAGCTATGAAAGTCCTAGAAGGCATCATCTTCTAATACACAGCTATTTTGTCCACATTGAAAAAATGTTGTTTCATGCAGCCACCTTCATCTGTGATCTTAGTTAGATCTTTTGGATAACTTGCTGCAGCTTCTGCATTAGCACTTGCTGCTTCACTTTGCAATTTTATGTTATGGAGACGGCTTCTTTCCCTAAACCTCATGAACTAACCTCTGCTAGCTGCTGACTTTTCTTCCACAGCTTCCTCACTTCTCTCAGCCTTCATAGAATTGAAGAGAATTAGGATCTTGCTCTGGATTAGGCTTTGGGCTTAAGGGAATATTGTGGCTTGTTTGATCTTCCATCCTAACCACTCAAACTTTCTCCACATCAGCAATAAGGACGTTTTGTTTTGTTTTTTGTCATTCATGTGTTCACTGGAGTAGGACTTTTAATTTCCTTCAAGAACTTTTCCTTTACAACTTGACTAACTAGAGCTAAAGGCCTTTCAGCCTATCTCAGCTGTTGATATGCCTTTTTTCACTATGCTTTATCATTCCTAGCTTTTGATTTAAAGTTAGACATGTGTGACTCTGTCTTTCACTTGAACACTTAGAGGCCATTGTAGGGTTATTCACTGGCCTAATTTCAATACTGTGTGTCTTAGAAAATAGGGAGGCCCAAGAA
Source organism: Lepilemur ruficaudatus (assembly GCA_963574885.1). Taxonomy (NCBI): domain Eukaryota; kingdom Metazoa; phylum Chordata; class Mammalia; order Primates; family Lepilemuridae; genus Lepilemur; species Lepilemur ruficaudatus. The sequence goes on from CAUYRT010033781.1 coordinate 60,901, forward strand.
GAGGGAGAGAGATGGGAAAACAGCTGGTCGGTGGAGCATTCGGAACACACACCACATTCATCCATTAAGTTCATCATCTTATGGTACAGTTTGTGGCACCCTGAAACAATTAGCAATAGTAACATCAAAGACTGCTGATCTGAGATCTCCATCACAGATACAACAATAATGAAAAAATTTGAAATATTATTAGATTACCAAAATGTAACACAGGCACATGAAGTGAGCACATGTTGTTGGAAAAATTGTGCCTGTAGACTTGCTTGACACAGGGTGCCACAAACTTTCAATTTGTAAAACAAACAAACAAACAAAAAACCCCTCAATATCTGTGAAGTGCAACAAAGTGAAAAAGTGATATAAAATGAGGCATGCTACTTTCCTCTGAGAGTATCTTGGTTTGTGGCAAGCACTTAAGGATTTATAAACCTCTTAAAGATAGGAGATCCTTGGGCCATGAAGCTTTGGGGAGACAGAAAGCACACTTAAGTGGATTAAGTTTCATAAAATAGAGTTCCATTGAGTGCTCTTATTAGTTTCATATAGGATTTGCTTTGCATTTTTAGAAGAACATTATTAGAGATACGAAGTTTGTGTGCGAGGTCTGGGGGACTCTGAGCCAAGGCTGGGTGCCCATGCCCATAAAGCCTAGCTCTCATCATTTCAGATTTAAATAGCCTTAAAGATTTAAAACCATAGAATTGGTGGAGAGTAGATGAATTTTAATTTGATCTATGCATTAATGTAATAGATTGAGGGTGGTGAGATTTCTGATCTTCTTGAGTAGGCCAGATGAGAGCTAAAATCTTTTGGGTGACACTGAGCCACATTTTAAGAGGAACACATATAAAATTGAAAGTGATCAAGAAAGTGAACCTATGTTACAGGAAAGATGGTTGAAGGACCTGGGAATATTTACTGAGGCTCAGGAAAGAAGGCTCCAGGTGATGCAATTGCCAGCTTTTAATATTAAAAAGCCTGTCACTTGGAAGAGAGATTACACTTATTCAGTAAGGCTCCAGGCCAGACCTAGGATCACAAGGTAGGAGGTATAGAAAGACAACTTTTAATTCACCGCATAGAGCCTGCAACTCAAATAGAGATGTTTAAGGATGAGGTGGACTGCATTCAAGGGCTGGGTCAAACAAGGAATTCAAGCGTGAGTTAGCAAGAATATTATAGAGATGAGGTGGCTCAATGTAGTAAAGACTTAGAGATGGAATTGGCTTCCAGTTTTGGTTCTGATGCCTATTAAATACAGGGCCTACTAAAGATGCTTGATTTTTCTGCTCCAATTTCATAATCTTTAAAATGGACATAATAATATCCACTGTACCAATGTGGGCAAGAATTAAATAATTAACTTTAGTTCTTAGTTGTCTGAACTGTGTGTGTGTGTGTGTGTGTACATGAGCAATGGTTCGGATTCCTCCTAACACAAAGTTCTACAATTCCAAAGGCTTTGAGAGAGGAAAGTTGAACAAATTAGCTGTTTTTCTGCATTCCTAAAATATTCCCCAGTAATTTGAAATGGGCTTAAAAGCATTTGAAAGTGTTCTAGTCTCTTATGAAATTGTTTGTTTTGATGTGATTTTTTCCCAGTCAAAAATTCAGTTTATAACAGATGGAAAATATTTTACGCTCATCCTAGCATTACCCAAGAATAAGAAATGCCCCTCTCTTTGCTTGTGCAGAATGAACTATGACAATCTTTTACAGAAGATTTGAAAAAGACAGAGGAAGATGAATAATCTCAATGCAGTCCCCCAGTTAACAGCATGATTTGATTGTGTTTACATATCAGACGTGTGTATGGGGACCTCTGAGCCTTACAGTGCACCTTTATCAAATTGCAAACAGCACGACTTACGTGCTGCCTGTGATAAAGTACTACCACACAGCTGAATAGCTCTCCCAGTAGAAGATGATTATTTCCCAAGGTAAAAGCTGACTACCTGATGCCAAAGCAATTCATCAATTGAATGACAAAAAAAAAAAAAAAAAAATTAGAAAAATCATTCCTTTGGTGTAGTGTAGGGCAAACAATTGGTTGATTGGCTGGGTTTTGTCTGCAAACACAGTCAAAGCAAACCTAAAACAGTATGAGGTATTTATGAGAATTTTCATTATAATATAATTGTTTCTACTAAAACTTTCTTCATGGTTTTCAATTTATTCCCAAGTTAACTATGGGACTATATGTTAAGCGGTCACATCACCGTTAAGGGTAATGTGTTTGTTTGCTAGCAGAAATTGTGGTTTTCATTTTGAATTTGATGGCACTGTGTGGTTTTCAATGAATATCTACATGGACAGGGAAGGTTTGGTTTGTAAAGGAAGAAACTTTATCCTGATGTGAATACACTACACAGGAAACATCTCAACATCGAAGAACAACCACTATTTGAGTTTTGTTTTTCTAGCTACATGCAAGATAGAGTGGAATAATCCAGGGTTTTGAAGTCAGGAAGAACTCATTCATTTGTTCATTTATTCAACATATTTTTATTGAGTTTTTCCTATGTGTCAGGGTCTGTGTTAGGCTCTGGGCATTTAGCAACAGACTGACAGGCTGCATGCTCCCATAAAGATTAGTTTAGTAGGAGGGTGGAAGTGGAGAGGTCAGACAATAACCATATAAATAATCTTCAAATCCTGGGCTCTGTTGTTTCTATTTTGGGGACCAAAGGTACGTCACTAATTACTCAATGATGTCTCACATGTAGCAGGTGATCAGCAAATGTTAGTTCTCTACTCTTCTGGACTCTACAGGGCCCAAGTAATAAAACAAATGGGCTTCTTCTCAGTTTAGTTGATGCCTTTTGGGAACCAGAAAAATAAAAATCCTTGTCATCCTTATGAACTGTAGATGAATTCAGGATGAGCTTGGTGCCATTGTCTAATGTTTCTGGGAGGGCCTGTCTTCCAAGTCTCAGAGTTAATCAACCTCTTATCTTTTTACTCCCCATTTTGCCTTGCTGAAAGAATGCTTCAGGGTAAACTACTCTCAACCTATAATTTTTTTTAAAATAACCCTACTGCAAATAGCTTGTCCTGCATACTGACTTATTCTATCTTTTATGGAATTCCACCAAGTAAGGTCTTCAAGAAAAACTATGAAGTGTAATGGTTCTTATAATCACTCTCCGGTAGACGAAGCTTATCTTGGGGTGCTGTTATGATACTGTGTTTCCTGAAACTTCTTAGAATAGGGGACATAGAACAACAGAGAGTGGATTTATTACTAAGGAAATAAATATTGTTGTTAATTAAGTTATAATTTTAAATGAAAACACTATTTGTGATGGATAAGAAATGTAATCTATAATGCTGCTTCTCAAAGAAAATATGTCTGGAGTTCTAAATAATTGCATTCAAACAAATATTAGTACTACCACCTGCTGGAAAGTTGAGAAGACGGATATAATATGAATTGGGTAGTCCTTTCACGCTCTCCTGCTACACTTTTCTTGCTCTAGGTACTTATAATTTATATTTCATCCTTCGGTTAGATTTCATATATGACCAATAGCTTTTCTCCTTGAATAAATAATTGAATCAATCTATATAATGCAGCAGAGAAAAATATTAACAAATATTTTAATGTATTAACAAAACTCCTACTCTTTCAAGAAGATAGGTATGTTGCTCAGGTAGCAATCAATTAGCTTTTTAGTTTTGTGTTAACTGGGAACTAGGGGTGAAAGGAAACACGGAGAAGACTGGGAGAGACAAAAGGGATTTTCATTGGGAAAGGCAGAGAATTACTAGCAGGAGGCGGGGGAAGGACATATTAAGAGTAAGTAGGAGGCAGAGAGTATGTTGGGGGAGATCTTGAGAGCTTGGAGGTGGGTAGGAAAAGGATTTTTGTGGGTAGCTGGCATATAAGGGATACATAGAATGATGAGGGAAAGAAAGAGGCTTTTAAGAAGTTTGGCTCTGCATTATAAATGTAATTTACTCTTGACCTTTAAGGAGACTACAGTATAGACATAAATTACATTCTAATGGTTGTGGCTGCTGGGGAGACATGCACACACACACACACACACACACACACACATATATATACATGTATATATATTTGCATGCAATACTAAGGAGAGTGGGGCCTGAGAATGCCTTTATAAAGTTTACCTTGAATAAAACATTTAAACCACTCTGGCATTTCTGTGCCTTGAAATTCTCTGTTTCTCCAGGCATCCTGTAAGACATTTCTTCAGTATTAGAAAGAAATAGCTGAAAATCCAAGGGCTTTAAAAAGTGAGACATGTCTGGGTATGAATCCTGATTCCTCACTTGCTAGCTGTGTCTCCTAAGGCAAGTCACGTCACCTCTAGAAGCCTCAGTTTCCTCACCTATAATATGGGTTAAGAGTACCTACTCTGGAGGGCTGTTATAATCACTGAAATCAAACATCTAGCAAAGATCTTAAAAAGACTAAGACTTCATTAGGCTGTTTCCACCAGAAAACAAAGCCCATTCAAGTTAGGAAAATTTGAGGGAAGTATAATAGCAGGACTATTTGAAAAAAGAAACATTAGGCAAGGTATAGGAAAACCACAAAATACAGTGTAATACTTTAGGGTTACCAGCTTTAGGCCTGAAGATTTGAGTAGGAGGAGTGTTTCCTGGGACCTGCCGACTGAGAAGACTGTATGGAGATAGCTACCTGAGAGGGGCTGAGACCTTCTGTGGAGAGATGTGGCCAGCCCTTGGCAACCACTGGGGGCTTGGGGAATGAATAGTACAGCTTCCTTCCTTTTCTCTTTTCTTCCCTCCAATCTCCTTCAGGGTCTTCTATTGGTCAAACACAACTTGAAGCCATTTGGTAAGGGAGTTCATTAAGGTCACTGGAGTGAGCCATGGAGTGGATTGGATAAGCGGATTGGAAACTGAACAGATCCGTCATACTCAGTAAGCGTTAAGTCCCGTCTCCTTCTTGCTTCCCAATAGCATAGACAAGAGGGTGTCTTTCCCATGGAAGAATAAACATGCTGTAGAGGTGTTACTAGCTTCTGAAAGGTTGTTCCTTATATGTAAGTTCTGCAGATTGTGATATATCACAGACATAGCTCTGGAGTTGCAAATCAACATAAATCAATCTTTGGTTAAGGGAACCGCAGGAGGAGCATAGCTGGTCTAGTGGCTGACTCTCCATGAGAGTAAATAATGCAGAGAACTTGCTATGCTGCTCAGAGATCAACAGGAGCTCTTGTTTCAACAGTGGCTTTTCAAGTTTGCCTCTTGGCACGAAGCAGACTTTGGCAGAGGGTGTCATATAAACAGGGCATATGCCCAAGCGCGTAAGCCAGTCATGACTTGTTGGATATATTCTCACCCTTCAGCCCAGGACTCATGGCTAGCTGACAAAGCTGATGGTAGGGCATTTTTTTAAGAGGACTGACCTCTTGGATATTTTTCAAAGCCTGTGGATAAGTTGAAGACCATCTTTGCAGAAAAGAATGCTTGGTCTTCACTTGGGCGGAGCTTTGATTCACTCCGCTTGTTAAGCTTCTGACCTTTGGATAAATAATTCTTCTCCTTTGCCTCCTGTAGTGGCCTTAATGGTGGTCTCCAGAGAGATATATCCATGTCCTAATCTTCAGAACCGATGAACTTTGTCTTTTTTGGAAAAGGCTTTTTGTAGGTGTAATTAAGTTAAGGATCTTGAGAAGAGGAGATCATCCCGGATTATCTGGATAGATTCAAAATCCAGTGATAAGTGTACTTACGGGAGTCACATAGAACACAGGCAATGAGGAAAATATTATGGAAAGATAAAGGCAGAGATTACAAATCCTTTAATAAGAAGATTTATTCTGTAAAATATGAATACAGTCAAAAGGTTGCACTCAAGGGTCAAGAAGGCCACATGTGGCCCCAAGGCTGAGGTTCCCCATCCTGGATTAATGTGATGTGGACACAAGCCAAGGAAGCTGGCAACCATCAGAAGCTGAAAGAGGCATGGAACAGATTCTTCCCCAGAGACTTTCTGGAGATTGTAGAATTCTGGCCTCCAGAACTGTGAGAAAATAAATTTTGATCATTTCAAGACACTAGGTTTGTGATAATCTGTTGCAGTAGCCCTAGGAAACTAACATATCACCTATAAAAACATCTTTGCTAACACTTGACTGCTAAGTAGTCTGAATTTTAGCAGCCTGAAGAATTATAGAAATAGTATAGAAAATTGTGCTCTCACCACAAAAAAACTGATAAGTATGTGAGGTTATGAATATGTCAATTAGCTTGACTTAGCCATTCCACAGTGTACATATATTTCAAGACATCATGTTCTATACCATAAATATATACAGTTTTAATTTCTCAATTAAAAAATAAAAGAAAAAATAGTGCAGAGAACAAAATTTTTGGAATGTATATATTTTTTTGGTTTCTGAGAAATCTCAGATCCTGGCAAGTTGTGCTATCTAATTTCCACCTTAAGCACTTGCAATGAAACATCATTAAGTTGAAAGAGAGGTAAAAGGAAGAGCTTTGGAAGAAGTCATATGTCTTAAATTCTAGTACTGGCTGCTACTCACTGGTTATTTGACCTTGGAAGAGTCATCTGAGTACTCTAAGCCTAGACTTTCTTATCTCCAAAATACTTGTCTCACCAACTTTACAGAGTTGGCAAGAAGATTAAGTTATATTAATACAAGGTTTGTTGAAATAGTAAGGTGCTATCCAATAAATTGTAAAATGTTACACAAATTTCATTATTCACAATACACACATAGCATATATTTGCTGAGTTAAATTAGATCCTACTGACTAAAAACTTGTGGTAACTTGGGAAAACGGCTACGTAAGACTCAGGAAATCAGGATTTTAGTTCTGACTCTGCCATGAAATAACCAGTCAAATGGCATCAGGCAAGTTATTGAAACTTTTAGGGCCACAGTTTTTGTAATTATTAAATGAAGGAGTTGGATTTGATAATCCCCAATGTTTCTCTAAGATCTTTGATTCTATAATATTTTTAGAATATTAAGATTAGCAGAATGGTTCTCTCCATCGGTGAGCTTGTTTTGGTTTATGGATTAAATTTTCACTAAATTCTGGATAATCCTGAACTTGTCCACTGAGCTTTAGATTCATATAACCAGCTATCTGGGTGTCACAAAGTGTATTAGCTGAGATTTTCTGAATGTAAAGGCAATACAGAATTTATGTACACCAAAAAAAAAAAAGAATAAAAATAAATAAAGACATAAAATATTAATATAAGAGAATTTATTGGCTCACTTAATTGAAATGTCTATGAGTGGAATTAGTTTTAGCTACAGTTAGATTTGCAGTTTATACAATGTAATCTAAATTTACTTTCTTGTCATCTCTCAGTTCTGTTTTCCATAGGGTTGGGCCTAGTCTTTGACTTCATATGGTGCAGTAATGCTGTTGCATCATTTCTTCTTTACATGTTAAGGGAGAGTAAAAGTCTTTTCCCAGGACACATAGTAAGAGTTTCATTGCCTCTCATTGACTCTGATTGATTGATATGCCCATCTCTGAATCAATCACTATAACCAGAAGAAATTCAATGCACTGATTGGCTTGTGCCTGGATCACGTGATTCATCGCTAAGCCAGGGATATAGCCAGTAGCAGTGTGCTGGAGTCAGCTGGTTATTACATTTCCATAATTTTCTGAGCTGTTGTTAAATCATTGGTAACATAAAATGGGAAAAGATGGGGGTAGTCACACCACAAGTTAGGGCTTTAATTATTTATTTTAGAAATCTGGTTTATCAACACACCCCCGGGTATAGGCCTGCCCAAGGGTAAAGTCAGATGAAAGTATGATCACCCTCACAAAAGGAGGTTGTTATCAAAATAAGGCTAGAGTACATGCTGTATTGGCAAACAACAACTATCCATGAAACCTGGAAGCTCAAATTCAAAATATTCAATTGAACTCTCACTCTTACTCTTCAACCTCTTTGTCTCATGGATTTTCTATCTTGATTGGCATCCATCCCTCCAATCAGACATTCAAGTTTAATATAGAACATTTAATTTTTGAATGGTTTGCCCCCTTAT